>OVAN01000742.1:0-51330 GCA_900406275.1 Anastatica hierochuntica | reverse complement strand
CTTAGATGCAATCATCAAAAGGAAATACAAGATCAAAGATAAGAGTTTTGCTAAATCAAGCTTAGGTTTAATACAAAGAGAAGAGTTTTTAAATACTAAAACTAAAACTGGTTTAAGCTAAACCGCAGGAAATCCGGTTCGGTACAGTTTTTGGGCTTGAAACGAAGAAAATACCGACCTGCGCACGGCACGCGCAGGTCGGTACACGCGATCGGTATAGGGCTACGAATGTCTCTGGGAGTGATACCGAGGTGCGCACGTCGGTATGCGTATCTCGGTATTTGAATACCGAGCTACGCGTTTCAGGGGCGTAGGTCGGTATTCCTGATCGGTATGAGATATCGAGCTGAGCAGAGCACGCGCATGTCGGTATAGCAGCTCGGTATCGGGGGTCCGGATGCTCTGTGAGTTGTACCGAGGTGCGCAGGTCGAGAAGTCTGATCGGTATGTTTGTACCGACCTACGCAAGGCGTGCGCAGGTCGGTACTCTGCCCGGTATATTGCTGGTGATGGCTTTTCTTGCGTTTCTTGGCGCGAGGCTTGGTCCGTTTGTGCTAGTTCTCTCAACATTGATCCAAAGTACCTGAAAATGGTGAAAGAAGAGAGGAAAATGCAATCCTAGGACTCTAGACACGAAACACTAAAAATGTCTAAAAAATAGACTTAAAAACTCTAAATGGGATGCTTAATGGTATAAAAATGCATCTAAAGCTTAGTCCTAAAACGCGAAAATATGATAACATCAACTGATCCACGAAAAAAATTTATAAAGAATCACATAGACTAATCCCTTTTGTCCGAATCCATTTGAATTGATTCTAAAATGTCATCTACAAAAAGAAACTGAAGTGAAAGCCATAATCAAATTTTAAATAACTTTCCGTCATTTTTTATAACAATCCAATTTTAAAACAAATGTCAATATTATTTAACATAGTGATTTATTTAGAATAGTATATTTTATGTGTTTTTAGTTATGAACACATCTAATATGTTTTATTTTACCTAGTTCATATGGACTAATCCACTATATTATAAAAAAAGATGGAGAGATAAGTAAATTCGAGTAATAAATTAGAGAGTAAATTCGAGTTTTAGCCCACTATATTAACTATTAGACATGTCCAATTTCTTGAATGAAAATCAAAACATGAAATTACCCATAAGGTGATTAGCATTTGCTTCATTGGTTTGAGTGGTATCTCTTGCTTGTGTTCTTCAGATAATGATGCCCATAATAATATCACTTGATTATTTCTATGACGTGGACTAGTCCATTTTAAAAAATTGTGATATCTCTTCAAATCTAATGTTTGACAAAAAAACTTTTCACACGCTCTATGAAAATCCAATTAAGGTTTCTTAACTACACGATTTCGTCGTCTTTCTCTTTTGATTTCTTGGCTCTTATAGCTGATGGGTTTAGATGAGAGACACGAGTTCAACTTTTAACAACGACGACGATGATGATGAGTCAAACACGATGAAACATGCGTGAACAGTGTCTTGTACATGTGGACAAGTCCACAATATCATGTCCATTTGAACAAATCTAAATGGACTACATTTTCATAACAAAAAATTCAAAAATGCATGTGGACAATGATGTCGTGGACCATGGTTTATAATAACATTTTCAATTTACATTGTTCATAAATACATATATAGATGAGCATTTGTATAAATATACAAAATTTTACTATGGACATGTCCATCTTCAGTTTCCTGAAATGTCCAAAGTTACATGTTCAATTTCTTAACAAAAATTATAGATCCACACTTAGCAAATCAGAAGAAAAATGTATGAGTGAAATTATACAACTAATTTCAATAAAGTACAAAATTTTAGATTTTTTGTGGTATAGCATGTCCATATATATATTATGATTTGCTTTGATTTACAATAACATGATACCGTAAAGATATCACTTGATTGTTTCAATCACGTGGACTAATCCATGTGGATTAATCCATTTAAAACATATTTGCGATATCTCTTCGAATTTGATTTTCAACACAGAAACTCTTCACACGCTTTTGTAAAACCCAAATAAGATTTCTTAACTGCACGATCTCGTAGTCTTTCTCTTTTAATTTTTTGGCGATCGTGTTTTGAACCACGGACGCTAGCATCCACGTCTGCGTTTTTTGACGAGCTTCAATCTATACTCTAAGTATATCCATTTGCTGAGCAATGAACCGATCGATCTATAATTGTTGATTGTTTTAGATGTGAGACACAAGTTCAACCTTTAACAACAATGATGGAGATGATTAGCCAAACGACCTCTGTTTAACAGTATATGCAAATTTTGAATCGCCAAATTGATATCTTTGTGGACGTTTCGTAGACGGAGAAATAACAAAATAAATGTTGAGATTGTAAGAGCAATACAACATAATTTTTCTGTTTTTTTAATGAAATAATTTAATGAAGTTAATATAATTATTTGCTGTGAAACTAAAGAATTATGAGAGAAGAAAGATAAACGAAGGGAAAGGAATTGGAAGAAAAAAATGAGATATATAAAAATTTAAATACTATAATTTACGATAAGGGTAAATTGGTCAATTGACATAAAAATTGTCTTAGAGTGTAAAGGAAAAGTGAAAAAGTGTCATAATGCGTAGATTGTTTTATATTAGAAGGTTCAAAGTTTGTGCACCTCTATTTTTTTAAGACGAATCTGATTAGATAAGATACGTTATGGGTGATCTAACTTCTCTCAACGGAGCTCGAACTCGAGTTTTTGGTTTTTAATTATAGTCTACAAAAATTAATTATATTTGGTTTTTAGATTTTTTGTACAAATCACAAAAGCTTCTCAAAATCTAGATTTTTATAATTTAGAAAATTTACTTTTCTAAAATGGAGAAAAAATATATTTTTGTATAAACTGCAAACAAGATAAGATTGAAACAAGGAAGACAAAATATGAGTAAAATGCTATTAAAACTTGGTCAAAAGGTTGACTAAATTATTCTAAAATGTCAATTGTATAGTACATAACTCTATGCAACCAGTAAAATGGTACACTTAAATATGAAGTTGTTTATGTTAATCACATGTCCGTGAAAACAAAACATTCATTGTGTTGATGAATTTAATTACAGCTCTAACTATAGGGATACTAATGTTCATTCTACATGACTAGTTGAATACCATGATTACCAACCATTTGGTGAAAAAAATATATATATTAAAGAGTTTGTTAAACAAAGAGACAAACAGCTAAACTTAAATAAAATATGCAATTTGAAATTGATTGAAATTTTCAGTTGGAATATATATTGTTTGTGACAAAGTCATATTTTTAAATTGCAAGCGGCCAAGAAAAATGCAAGATGCTTAAACCCATATTTGTCATTTATTTATTGGTAGATAATCTTGAGTCGTATATATACTTCTTCTTTTTTTATAACGGTTTTCGATTAGAATAAAAGAATAGATACATTGTTTTAATACATATTATAGGACCTGAAGCAAAGACTACCTTACCTTAACACCTTATGAAACAGAAAAGAAAACACAACCAAACCATCAGGGAGGTTGGAGCGGGTTTGAGTGTTGAGTAACCTGTGAAGGACTCATCTGGAACCATAGTTGTAGAAGAGCAGAGGTAATGTCAGGATTTGACCACCTAAAGGATAAAGCCCTGTTTTTGATCAGTCTGTCAATACCCTTGAACACTTGAGTGGTTGTCTTTTTGGTGGTAGAGTGAACTCGATCGTTTCGCTCTCTCCATAGTGCGTATATTGAAGCTTGCCAGGCTAGGAGGACAATATCCTTTTTTCTTTTGCTTAGTGTTGAATGAATAAGGAAGTCCATGATTTGTTCCCATTGAGATGGAAAGTTTTGCAACGCCAATCTTGATGTAACTTCTGTCCAAACAGCATTGGAGAAAGCACATTCGAAAAACAAACGATTCCTAGTCTCAGGAACAGAACCACACAGTGAGCATAGCGGAGAAACCTGAATTCCCCAAGCCAACATTCTGTCCTTTGTTGGATTTCTGTTTAGAACAAACATCCAAGTGATAAGCTTTTGTCGGGGAATCCCTCTATTATGCCAGACACATTTAAACCAGGGGACCAAGGGGGACCTAGGCCTTAAAATATTCCACACCTTAGAGCTAACAAACGAATCAGATATAGTACCATCTATAATCCATGACACCTTATCTTGTAGACCCGAAAAGGAGATTTGAGTTAAGTGAGCATACAACAGGACCTGTTGTTCCGAACGAGCTGATGAAAGTGACCACCTGCTTACACCGTGAACCATTGAGACAGTTGAGGATAGTGGGATGCCAAGCATGGCTGGTCCAGTAGGGCCCAGGAACTGTATCAGCGGTCCAAGAGTTGTCCACGGGTCATGCCAGAAAGAAGTAGTGCTCCCATCACCTAGACAATAAGAGACAAAGGGGATAGCTAAATGACGAAGTTTCAGGAGACAACGCAAGTGCCAAGAGTAATATGGCTGGGACTTCAGGGCCCATATTGAGCGCTTCGCCAGGTACTTTTTCCGAATCGTATATATACTTTTAGCCTTGTATAGATATATAGTTTCATACTTGCATATAGTTGGAGTCTAAATATATCATATATATACTGTGTACAGGTATAAGATAGATTAGCATTTAAACATTTTTTAAATAAGAATATAGAGATAAACTTGTAAACATGTAATCAATAAATTTTAACGTTGTTCTTCAGCAGCAACGTTGGCCGGTGGATCCACGATTTCTCCTTCAAACCTTAACGGTGGTTATATGTTGAGAGTCTTGAGACATTGTTGTCTGTAATCATATAGCTAATCGAAGTTAAAAACTTTTTCAGATGTTCAAGTTTGAATCCATTTGAGACATTTGAAAAATAATATATGAATATGTATGATATGTGAAGAGAGTATAAAAGAATTGATTTGGTTGTCTATATCTTATCTTTTCGTTCACTTGTTCTAAGAGAACTCTTAAGCGTAGTTGTGATAGAGCAATATTGAGATATATGACATTCCAGAAATGACTTTATAAATTTGTACGAATGAGGATAAAACACAGAAAAATATTGTATGGTGATTTGCAGGGACAATAAATCAACTATTTAAATCTCTTGAAATGGACAACCGGAAATGTTAGAAAATCATTATGATTTTGGTTGGATGTTATGTGTCTAGTTTAAGTTGAACCAAATCACATCCAATTTGATGTCCTAGTTAAACATATGTGGCCCGATGCTCTCGTGCATAAAACTTGAAATGTGCTTTGATGAGATAAGATCATCCAAAATTATATAAATATTAGAAAAAGAAGTTTGAATATTTCTCTTTCCAATTAGTCGACACTATCCATCCACGAACCATACTATTCATTTATTTTGTCCCCTAATAAATCGGTTGCACAATTAGTTGTTGTCTCTTTAGTACGTGTGTGGGTATTTGTTTAAAAAGAAAACGATCTCCTTATATAGATCCCATTTCAATTTGGTCTTACTTTGTTGTTATTTTAACTTATTTGTTTCTGTCTAAAAAAACACTTATTTGTTAGTTCTATTAGAGTGGCTGTTGACCTTTCAAGATTTCATAGTTGCGTGCTTGCTTGTGGTTTCAAACATTGCTGCAACACAATATCTGTACATATGAATCGTAAAAATATATATAGTAAGTCCAGTCAATTTATGTACAAATGTTTTTACTTTTTAGTCTACAAAACTCTTATTCATTATTAAGTATAAATTTTGGAATAGATCGAACATTAAACCAAAAAAGGGACTAGCTATTTCATTTGAATTTTATTTTATCGTAATAATATATATACGCTATATATATGTTTAAGATAAATTTTCGGTAAGTCAATTTATAATATAGAAATCATGGTCTCTCACTATTAAAAAAAGAAACTTGCATGTTAATGTGAATTGTTTAATTGGTATAGTCAAAGGATGAATTGGGTTGCATCTATAGAAATCAACAGTTCCCAAAGGAGATTATATGAGAGCCTACAAAGGAAAATATCAAAGGAGAATAATGGAGAAGGAAGATTTCTTGAGGAGCGTTCATGGAAAAGATGAAATTCATGAAGAGATAAGAAAATTTGATTCGTCTCAAGATGATTCTCATCAAGAACACGACCATACTATAAGATCTAAGGTATCATAATCTAGCTATTGTAGATTTTTAATCTAATTATATGCCATGTATACACATGAATAAATCATTCCTTGGAATCACATACATATATGTCATAGTCTTCTCACATTAAATTTTTCTGTTAATTTGTTCTTTATTTCGGTTAATTGAATTCTAAAATCTTAGTTAGATCTTCGGTCCTTTTCTGCTTTGGTGATCAAGTTTATTTTGTTAATCTAGTTGCATATCTTTTTCCCATATTAGTTAGATCATGTCAATTATATATATAACCAGAGAATAATTATGAGAAAACAAAGTAACGCTACATGTTTTTTAAGGCATACATATCATACCAAGGATCGATGTTTGTCATACTTTACATAATAATTTGATTAGTCATATACCATAATTGTATGATGAGATCAGTTGGACTCAACTAAATTTGAAATGGAGGAGGCTAGAGAGGAGAATCGAAGGCTAAAGTCATCACTATGTAGGATAAAGAAAGAGTACGAGATACTTCAAAAGCAATACAATCAACTAATGGTACAACATCAAGACTCAAATAAGTTCTCACCAAAAGTCCATCATCAAGACAAAGACGAAGATGAAGACAAAGATAATGTTAGGGAACGCGAAGATCTTGTCTCATTGAGCCTAGGTAGACGGTTAGAGTCACCGGTTCTAAGTGGCTCAGTGACTAATCAAGAAGAAAGAAAGAAAGATTTCATGGATAAAACCGGTGATGGCAAAAATATGGATGAACATGATCAATGTGATCAAGGGTTGAATATGGGATTTGATGAATCCAAGAATTTGAGTAATCCTAATGAGAAGTTAGAGGTTGACCATAATCAAGAAACGACGTTGTTGGAGATTGGTAACAATAGTAAGATATCATCAGAGAATAGTTTTGGGTTTAAGAATGATAGAGATGACCATCAAGATGAAGATGAAGATGAAGAAGAGCTTTTGCCTCAAAACCTTGCTAAGAAGACTAGGGTTTCTGTGAGATCAAGATGTGACACACCCACGGTTAGTACCTTATTTTCTTCAAATCTTTAGTTTAGCAATCTTTTTTTGGTCAAATAATTTAGAATATTAACCTGCGTACTTAGTATATAAATCTTAGTTCCATGAATCAAAATATTTTATTGGATAAGTATATTTATAAAAAATGTTATCATTCATTTAAATGCTAGTGCTCACATTAATCAGCTTTAAAATATTTTTAAAATTTAGGAAAACTGTTAACATAACTACATTTTTGAGCTCTTTATAAAAAAAAGATTCATTGATGATAGATAATTAAATCCACTATTTTTACAAATAACTCATAGCTGTATTCTTTTAATAAAATTAAATTACCTAATTTGTTTGATTGGAGAATAAAACCTTTGTTTAAATGTTTGACTATTTATATTTTCTTGGGTTGGTGTTTGTGTAGATGAATGATGGATGTCAATGGAGAAAATATGGTCAAAAAATAGCTAAAGGGAATCCATGTCCTCGAGCTTACTATCGTTGTACCATTGCATCTTCATGTCCTGTAAGAAAACAGGTAATTATTAAATAATTCCAAATAACTATCTAGAGAATACATATACATTTATATATACATGATCATAAGTATAACAAATATTTAATCCATTATTTAGGTGCAAAGATGTTCACAAGATATGTCTATACTTATCTCAACCTACGAAGGAACACACAACCATCCACTTCCCACGTCAGCAACCGCCATGGCCTCAGCCACTTCCGCCGCAGCCTCCATGCTCCTCTCCGGAGCCTCGGCCTCTTCCCCCTCCTCCGCAGCCGATCTTCATCTCCTTAACTTCTCTCTCTCCAGCAATAACATCGCTCCAAAACCTAAATCAACTTTCCTCCAAACATCTTCTTCTCCTTCTTCTTCTTCAGGCCATCCCACTATCACTCTCGACCTCACAACCTCGTCCTCTTCGCAGCAACCCTTCTTATCGATGCTCAATAGGTTCAATTCTCCTATCAGTAATGGCTCAAGATCTAATAGTTATCCATCAACTACTCTCAACTTCTCAAACAACACCAACACATTGATGAATTGGTGGGGTGGTGGTAATCGCAATAGTGAACAATACCGTGCAGCTTACAGCAACGTTAGTACTCATCAGCAATTACCTTACCATCATATGATTCAAACCCGAACCGCGGGGTTATCTTTTGACCCGTTTGGAAGATTAGCTTCATCATCTTCACATCCAATTACACAAACGAATCTTGATCATAGTGGATTCAAGAATATTACTCATCATCAAGTGCCATCTTTACCGGCAGAAACAATCAAGGCGATCACTACGAATCCAAGTTTCCAATCGGCTTTGGCGACTGCTCTATCTTCCATCATAAGCGGCGATTTAAAGACTGATAATGTGAGTAAAGATGATGCTAAGAAGAGCCCTTAAAGAAAGTGCTTTATGTACAATAGATGTGTTAGTGTTACTAGTTCCCTAGTTCATCTATGCTCTTTGGTTATTCAATTATATACAACATTGATTTGTTGTTGGAAGTAACGTGTATATATTAAACTTTTTGTTTTTGTAAAATGTGTTTAGTTGCTTTCTATCATTTTGTATTTTATGTTATGTTGTAAATATAAGTTGATATTCATCAAATTATAATAATTATTCTTTTAGCTACGACACGTTCAGCTTCCGACCAAAAGAAGAGCCTTTAAACCGACAATATCGGTCTATGAAGCACTTACGCACGTATGATCCAAAGCTGACATAGACTTCCACCTTCACGAAAAAATGACAAATTATTTATCATTTATTTAACAACCAAATATAATTCTTTTTTCACTAAGTAATTAGCAAAGATCGAACGTAATCGATTTCTTTCAACTTATAAATTGTTATAATACCGTAATTGGTTTCTTTTTAATTTCATTCTGGGCTAGTCCAATCAAAAGATAGTGTATAAACTTTTTTTTGTTCCCTCTACAATCTCAACTTTAATCCAATTCTCAATCAATCTTATTCTCTTCTAGTTGTTCTTACAATCATATCTCACTATAAAAAAATTAAATGCTTTATTCTGGCAGCAATAACTTAGACGACACTCCTTTTTATTATGAAATTATTATAAATATTCTTTTACCCATTCCTTTAAAATATACTTTTGTTCTCCAAATTAATAAATACTCCAAAGATATTTTGCATATTTTGATTTTAAATTAATAAAATATACAATGATTTTGCATATTCTGCAATTATAGAAAAAATATATAACTCAGTTACATAAACCATACTCATTGCATATATATTCAAAAATTATTCGAGAGGCGGAATGGCATGGGAGGATCCAAGGTATCTAGATCTCTAGTGCCAACCCCTCGACCTCCTATCTCCTCTTTGCAGATGATAGCCTTTTCTTTTGCAAGGCCACCGAAGGCCAAGGAAAAGAAATTATCGAAATTATTCGCCGATATGGCGAAGTATCGGGTCAATTATTGAACCCGAATAAATCATCTGTGATGTTTGGAGCGGATATTCCCATCACAAAAAGATCGAAAATAAAGGAAGTATTGGGAATCCAGCAAGAAGGCGGAATGGAAACATACCTCGGGCTCCCAGAAAAACTCCATGGATCAAAAGCCCAAGTTTTCGCATTTGTGCGGGACCACCTCCAATCACGAATAAATTTGTGGACGGCAAAATTTCTCTCCAAAGGTGGAAAGGAGATATTGATTAAATATGTAGCTTAGGCGCTCCCCACATATGTTATGTCGTGCTTTCTCCTCCCAATGGCGATAACTACTAAGCTAAGTAGCGCTATTGCTAAGTTCTGGTGGAGCTCTAAAGCGGATTGTCAAGGAATCCACTGGAAATCTTGGGACAAACTTTGTACCCAACTTTCTAAGGGCGGATTGGGCTTTAGAACTTTGAGGAATTTAATCTGGCATTGTTGGCCAAACAATTATGGCGTCTCATCCGCTTCCCAAACTCCCTCATCAGCAGAGTTCTTAGAGGACGCTACTTTAGATACGGCAGCCCTCTGGAAGTCCAATCTTTGAATCGTCCGTCCTATGGATGGAAGATCATTCTGGCAGCAAAACCTCTACTCTGCTCAGGCCTTCGAAAGACAATTGGATTTGGGATGACTACAAAAGTTTGGAGTGAGCCTCTAATCCCTGATATCCCAGCGCGAATACCGAGAGGCATATCCCACGATCGAGACCCCCACCTGTATGTCAATGACCTGATCGATGAGTCGACAAAGCTTTGGAAAGAGGATCGCCTCCGAGAGTTATTTGCTACGGAGGAGATCCCTCAGATCCTAAGTATTAGACCTGAGAAGAACTATTTGAGTGATGGCTGCAGTTGGTCCTATACGAAATCAGGAAATTATACTGTTCGCTCAGGATATTGGGCCGCGAGAGAGATCTCTCGTCTTGCTTGTGACCCCCTATTTAGGGACCCTCAGTGGAAACACTAGCGGCACAAGCTTGGAAGCTTAAAACCACACGAAAGCTCCAGCATTTCGTATGGCAATTTTTATCTAGTTGCCTGGCTACATGCCAAAATCTTTATTTCAGACACGTAAGTGTCGACGCATCCTGTCCCATTTGTGGTGCAGAGGAGGAATCTATCAATCATGTCCTATTCGAACGTCCACCCGTGCGGCAAATACGGGCTTTAGCTCCCATTCCATCATCCTCATCCCTATTTTCTCGATCTTCCATATATGGTAATTTTGACTACCTTTTTTAGAAGGCCAAGGAAATAAGAGTTAGTGATGAGGCGCTTCTCGTATTCCCTTGGATCCTGTGGTTCATCTGGAAGGCTAGAAACGCCTTCATTTTTAGCACGGTGCGGGAAGATGCCCAGGAGATTGTGAATCATGATGTTCAAGAAGCAAAAGCTTGGCTACAGGCGAACTCTCCAGAGGAATCCGATGAACAACCTGTTAGCGACCCCCGGGTACCCCCCCCCTGGGAGGTAATCCCCTCTTACCTGGGACGGGTTTGTTTCATCGATGGCTCATGGAACTCATCTGACTCGTTTTGTGGTCTCAGATGGAATCTTATGGAAAATGGAGTTACCCTGAGAGACGGTTACCGGCGGATTCGAAACACTCCATCACCGGTGCACACGGAGCTAGAAGCACTTCTTTGGGCAATGGAAGTTATGATATCGACCTCAAATTCAGAGGTGTCTTTCGCGACGGACTGTATGCAGCTAATATCGATGACCAATTCCCTGTCGGAGTGGCCCTCCTTTGCGGCCGAGCCACACGACTTCGCTGGTCTCAAGGGCTCGTTCCCAGTGTTTAATATCTTTTACATTTCTCGTTTTTTGAATTCTGTAGCCGATGGTCTTGCGAATAAAGCAAAGCTACTCGGTAATCTCTCTACCCATATAAGTAACTTGGTTCCCCATCGACCTTTTCTAGAAGAAAAATCGTTACCAGCTTAATAGAATGAATTTTTGGCGAAAAAAATATTCAAAAATTATTAGTTTACTGCCCAAAAAATACAACTTTACTTTGTTGACTCACATGTGGTAACAACCAAAATTGTTTGCTTTTTTGGCCCGACACCAAAACTGTTAGAATTGAATTTTTGATAGCAATGATCGTCTCTTTTGCTTTTTTCTTTGCACGCTTAACGTTTCTTTTATCTATACAAGTACATAATTAAAAGTTCTGAGAAGAGAGTAACGGTAACGAGAAGATTCTTTCTCATGGTATTTGAATTCTCAAATTCCAAAATTTTGTGATTTTTATCTTAATTGATAATAAATAGTATGCCATTCGACTAATTCCTACTTCCATTATCAACAAAATCTTATAATGTAGGTGTAATAAATATGTCCGTCTTTCTCTGTTTGACGTCTCTTTCCAGGTTCGTAGGTCCACCCAATTTAACAGTCAAGAGACTTTAAAGATTTGATTTGTTGTTTCTGCAAATTATTATATGATGGAGATGGATTCCACCCTACCAAATCCGGTTTAAATAACCAAGATAGCGAACCGAGAATCAGCAATGGGCCAAGAAGGCCCATAACAAAATCAAAGGAAATACAAAGGAGGGTATGAGCCGCAGAAGAAGACAATACCCAAATCACTAAGAAGAGTCAACAAAGTCAACAAAATCAGAATGCATTAACTGACATATTGATGAGAGGAGATCTTGAGGTTAATGCCTAACTGCGGTTTCACATGTTGGAGGGGGATAAGAGGAGGAAGAAGGGAACAAAGAAAGAGGCTGATTTCTGAACTCTCGAGCACAACAACAAACTTTCATACTAATTTCTTTAGCTCCAGCATTGTATTTCATTGACTCATCAATACACTTAATCAAATTGCCACATCCATTAGCATTTCGTTACAAATTAAACACCTCGGTTCGGAGTTGGATTTTGGGATCCATCAATTGGCGCTAGAAGGAGGGAGATTCTGCTTCGCTACATCTGACTTCCACAACCGAACCTCAGGTAAACATGTACTCACTTCCGTTCCACATTTTATACGGTCGTTCTTTCTTTGGTGGTTTCAGGAAAACATGTCTAGAAATAACGGAGAAAACGGCAGTAACGGAACACCACCACCACCGTTGATCGATGACGACACAAACAACACGGTGCCTCAAGATCCGGCAGTATAGATGGTCAACGTACAGGAGGCACTGACTCAACTGCCCGAGAATATGCAGGGAATCTTCACTCTCCTCCTAGAGGTGAATGAAAGACAGGAGGCGCAAGAACGACAATCAAGGCAGATGTTGGAGGAATTGGCCCAGATCCAGGCCACTCAACAAGCGAGGTTAGATTCTCTATCATCGCAATCACCTCGAGGGCTACAAGATCCAGCCACCTTACCTAACCACAATGGCGTAAACGACGATCGGAGGACAAGCGACGATCATACACCAGGGCGGCGAGAGTCAGACCTAGTGGAGGCACATATGCATGCAGATACCGAGCTTTCAACGCTGAGGCAAACCCTAGCCTAAGCCACAACCGATCTTTGAACAATGCAATCCTATATCCACAAAGCAACCAACTCGGCGCCTGAAGTCGACAGAGTAATAGAGGAGACACAAAAAATCTCGTTCACGCATCACATCATAAGCGCGACCATACCGAGCATCAAACTTAAGATAGCGCAGTATGAAGGGAAAATAGATCCCTGAGCTCACATGACAGCGTTTTGCATCGCAATGGGCAGAGTTAAGTTCGGAGCAAACAACAAAGATGCTGGGTACTGCCAGCTCTTCGTCGAAAATCTGTCAGGAGCTGCCCTCAATTGGTTCTCACGCCTGAAGGCCCAATACCATTAACAGCTTTAATGAATTGTCGACGACCTTCATCAAGCACTACTCAATGTACATCGAGAAGAGAGCATCAGACGCCGATCTCTGGACCATGTCACAAAAGAAGGACGAATCCCTACGTTCATTCTTAGCTAGGTTCAAGTCGGTAATCTCTAACATCGTTGTGAGTGATGAGGCCGTTATCGCGCTGCTAAGGAATGCTCTCTGGTATAACTCCCGCTTTCGGGAAGATTTAATGTTGAACCGAACTATTTCTCTGGAAAATGAACTTCACAGAGCCTCAAGGTTCGCTTAGATCGAGGACAAAAAGAAGGCATACGTAGAAAAACACGATGCAGTCTTGAAACCTACATCTAAAGAAAAATCAAGGGATGAAAAGGATGCTCGGTGTCCATCTGGGAATTCTCGGCCTGATGGAAGCTCAGCTAAACACCGATCGTACCAAATTACAGGGGAAAGGAATCAAGATGGGGGCTCAAGAGCAGGATACAAGCCACAATCCAACACTTGGACACAGAACGATGGAGCAAAGGCGTTAGAAAAATATTGCGAGTATCACAACGCCACGGGCCATACGACGGAAGAGTGCCATGGTTTCAAACAATACATGTTCAACAAATACAGGTCTGAAGAACTGGCCAGAAAGGGGGATCAGCCCGCACAAGCACAATACCAAAATGACATGGACCCCTCGAAGCGCGACAGGGAGCAACGTAACTCGGAAATAACAGAGCCCCCATGGCCAGGAAACGAATCAATATGATAATTGGAGCAAACCCGTTCTGTAACAATTCCGTTCGATCTATCAAAAGCTACAGTCAGCAGGTAAATTCGATAACCGACGAAATGCAGGTGATGACACTAACCGACACAATCATAGAATTCTCCGAGCATAAGACAAGACACGTCGACCACCCGCACAATGACGCCCTAGTGTTGGAACTGATGCTAGATGATTGCGAGATAGCAAGAGCGCTTATCGATCCTGGAAGCTCAGTGAACGTCCTCTACAAAGAAACATTTGACAAGATGGAGATCGATGAAGTTCAGATGAAGACGTCGAAGCAGCCTATGACGACATTTAAGGGAGCAACTACAATGCCGATAGGGACAATCAAGCTACATACATATCTGGGTGGAGTCAAGATGAAAACAAAATTCACGGTGGTAGAAGCTCCCAACATATACAACATCATCCTTAGCACTCTGTGGATCCATTCGATGAGAGCTATCCATCGACCTTCCATCAGTGCATCATATTTCCGACGCCTGGCGGAGTAGTGACCGTGCACGGCAGTCAACGCATTGCACGATTGTGCTATATCAATGAAAACAAACTACGCAGAGCCCAACAGGCGTAACCTACGAAGATTGGTCAATTTCACAATACGTTTTCTTTGTAAAAAAAAACATGGTTCCATAAAACCATCATTGTAAACGATTTACGAACTGGCTTGATCCCTCCGCGATACGTAGGCAGCCCCGATATGGGTGCAGCTGTGATGTTATATATATATATATATACTATGTTTACACAGAATCATTCCCAAACATTTTTCGTCTCGTTTTTCTGAGCTTTTGTACGTCGGCGCCCTGGCCAAGCTACCCGACCTAGTTGCGCATTTCTCATAAATGTCTTGGTGAAATGACACCCCGATTGTGGAATGACAACCTTTATACAGTTTCATCCTGGTCTAGTATGAACTTAAGCATACTAAAGACAGACGGGTCATGCCCGCGAAAACACTTTTAGAATATAAAGTGTGGCACAGGGTAAACCAGTACCGGGTTGCGCCTAGATGCCTCGTCTACTAACAGAGTAAGCTAGAGTCCTTCTTCGCGCCTATAATCAACACTTCATGGAAGGGTGAAATGTTAGTCAAAAAAGAACTAATAAAAGAGGGCCCTCATCCTTAAAAAAAAAAACAATCTAGGTAAAGCAAAAAGGAACTCTCCTCAGCAAACTAGCTAAGTCAAAGTCACAACTTGCCGATGATCCTGGAGAGTGGAGAAGTTGTTTTCCGGCGAAAGCAACTCTCCCCCAGTTCACTCTCTAGAAGAGCACCATTCAAGATCAATGGTGTTCCATTGAGACGTGTTCACCGGTCTTGGTGCGCTCTCTGGAATAGCACCATTCAAGGTCAATGGTGTTCCATTGAGACGTGTTCACTAGTCTTGGTGCGCTCTCTAGAACAGCAACATTCAAGATCAATGGTGCTCCATTAGGACGTGTTAACCAGCCTTGGTGCACTCTCTGGAAAAGTACCATTCAAGATCAATGGTGTTCCATGGAAGTGTGTTAACCGGTCACAAGTGGTCGGAATCCCCGTGAGCTCCAATGAGTCTACGGCTTTTTCTTAATCTTAGTTGGGCACTCTCGAAGTCAACATTGATACTAAGGGGTTGGATAAAGAGTGTGTAGGGAAGCATGTAGCGTATAAGATGGATCAAAGAATCAAGGAGGGGGCACGAAGCATGTGGTGGAAACAATGTAAAGGTTAAATTAAAAGCCCAGAGGGCGCACAAATCATAAAATTAAAGCCCTCCTAGGAGTACAAAAAAAAACAGCAACAACAACAAAAAATAAACAACAAAGCGACTAAACAATAAAATTCTTTGTCCATGAGTGGCCTAGACAAACCCCTTTGAGAGCTCGGAGACAGCTTCAGGGGAGATAGGGCGGAGATTCGACCCGAATTGATCTAGAATCGGGAAGGACGGGTCCACAGCAGCCAACACAGGGTTAGCGGGAAGGCCAGTGACCACTGTAGCAGTCTTCGCAGGAAGAGTCGCCTCAGCTATTGGTTTTTCTCCTAATGTCACCTCGGTATCCTCAGATTCGACGGCAAGCACCTCCGTGACAAGACCTCTCCCGGGTTGGTAAAGGTAGAGGCTACAAGAGCAGCTAGCCCGCTGGAGCTGTCAGAAAGAGGGGACACACGGAGGTCCTGCTCAAGGTCGAGCTTCACGACTTCCATAGCTTCCAGTTCAGCTCGGAAGTAAGCAAAGGCATCCTCCCACTTCTGTTTGTCATCCTCGAGATCGGGGATACCCCTCCCGACCAACTCCTTTAACAGGTCGGCATGGCTCTGAGCTAAGGACTGGAGGAGCGCATTCTCCTGCACGAGTTCCAGGTCCTTGATAACTCTCTCCACCTTCTTGAACATAGGCCTATACTTAGCTGCCGCTTCCTTCCGCGCCCCTCTCACCGCCTTTTTCACCTCTCGATCTCTCTGGATCTTCAGCTTCCCCACCTCCTCAGCATGAGCAGCCTGGGCCGGCTCGAGTTTCCACCCGAGGTCATTTTTGGCCTTCAGCGCCCTCTCAAGCTCGGATTCTCTCTTCTTAGCTTCTTCTCGTGAAGCCTCCAAAGATTTCTCTAGTTTGGCGATTGCCTCATCTTCTTTCCTCAGCTCCTCCCTGGCAGAGGTCAGCATGGTGCTCACCGCGGAGTCGATGGCCTCAAGCTCGTTAACCCTTTTGAGGTGAGCCTTGGCGGAGGATTCCACATCAACAACATGCTTTATGGCATCGAGAGTCTTCTCCCTCTTGATCTTCAAATCGTGGAAGTGCTTGAAGGTGTCCTTCTTCACTATGTCAAGCTGCTCTTCATACTCCAATAGCAGGCGGTTGATGAAACCCATGTGCTGAAAACATGGGAGGGGAAAACATCAACAAAGATCTTGCCTAAAACATAAGAAAGCATGGGCAGGGGTTTACCTTGGTATTGCTAGGACAGACCTCCTGAAAGGTGGAGGATTTGCCGAGAAGTTTCTCAGGAGTAACCTTATCCCCGGCCAGACGGAAATGGTGGTGCAACATCTCGCTGGCCTTGGCATCTTCAGCAAGGGGGACATCTCCGAGGAACCTAAACTCGAACCCATACTCCCCGAGTTCGGTGACAGTACGGCTCTGCTCCTTGGTAGGATCTTTCCCCTTGAGAAGGGCAAGCTCGGACAACCGCATGTTGTCATCTTCCTGGGATGACTTTGCCCCCTCGACCCTTCTCTCTTTAGACCTCCTATGGCCTAGGCCATCCTTATGAGACGACCTTCTCTCCTCCGATTTCCGATGGTCGGAAGCCTTCACCTCCCCCCGACGATGAGAAGGGACCCCTCTGTCTTCCGTCCTTGGCTTCTTAGAGGGAACATGAGGAGGGGGAAGGGGCTCTCTTCTTAGAGCCTGAGTCACCGTGTTTTCAGTCTTTCCCTACGACAACAAGTGGCGGGGCCTCCTTACGTGACACAGACCCCTTGTTAGTCGAGGAGGAGTTCCTCTGTCCCTCCTCTTGTCAACAACAGCCTTGACCTTGGCACAGGCAGCATCCTTCGCGGAGGCAGAGGAAGGACGGGACGCGGAGCTCAGAGGAGGAGGAGGAGGAGGAGGCATTAATGCGGAAAGGCGGCAGGGAAGTATGAACACCTATGACAACAATAAGACTCCCCTGGGGAGTCCCTTGAGACGCAGAAGCGGTGGCGGAGTCACCCTTCTCCACCGTAGGGACTTCCTCCTGTGGCTGAGCCGCCACCCTCTGAGCACCCTCCGCCTTGTCTTTTCCAGCCTGCTTATATGTTGCGTCAACAACTTTCTGCTTCAGGTTAGGAAGTTAGACAGTGGGGCGCACCATCAGAGGAGGAGACTGAATATGCAGCGGAGCAAAAGACTTAGAAGATTGCGGGAAGGGAGTTGGTGTTGGCCTGCACATAGAAGTAGGGCCTCTCCCAGAAATCAATTTTGCTGTCTGAGAGAGTGACGAGTCGGGGATTCCCAAAGACGTAGTAGACTCCAGGCTTCTTGTTGATGCTCTAGAAAGACATTAATCTCTCAAGGAGCTAGACCCCCAACTGAAGGTCGATCTCCGCCGCAAGAACAAGGAGACCAACGATGGTCTTAATCCCACCCACCGTAAGTTGAGAGAGAGCAATATGGTGGCAGTGGCAATAGGCCACCAAAAGATGAGGAAGGGGGGACTACAAGCGGCAACTTCTGATGAACGACTCCTAGATGCAGATATAGTCGGGTGGCGGGGTCCAAGGTCTGTCCTGAGGAGAGGGAAGAAGGAACACGACATTGTTAGGGATGTCAAATTTCTCCCTCTGAGTCTGGAGGGACCCAACGATACTCGAGGTCAGGGCAGCGACGAGAGCATTCACCGGCGGCACAACAACCACAAGAACAGCTGGAACGACGGCAAGGTGATCATCTTCCGGAAAGTCATCCTCGTCAATGGCAATGGCGAGACCTACTTCCTCTCCACTCGTATCAGGGTCTGCACGGAAGAAGGGGAGGTCAACGGGCTCGTCGAGCAAGAGGAGCCTTTCACCGGAGGACCCTGCAACATCGTCGGGCCGAACGACGGAAAGGGGAGAAGGAGACAAGGGTTTTCTCCGGCGCGTGACTAGGGATTTAGGGTCCATGGTCGAAAGTTGCGAAATTAAGGTTTACGGCAAGGAGGAGCGGCAGAATCGCAACAAGAATTTACGAAAGGGAAAAGAGAAACAAGTAAAAGAGGAGAAGTGAGAGAGTAGGAGAAAATAAACCTTTTTGATGGAGACAGCTGAAACGTTGGGAAGAAGGGGGAGACGTAGAGTTTTTGTTTTTAATGGCACGAGTATCAAAGGTTACATGGATGAGTATAAGCAATGACAGGGCCCACGCTGGATCAAATCAAATCTTTTCAAAGTTGGGCTGTGAGTAAATGGTCAGATCGTAGAAACCTGGTTCGGAAAAAGGAACTCGGGTCAACTTAAATCAAATCAGATTTCACTCCGATCTTTCGCAACAAGGAAACTGAATCTTTGATTGAAAGTCTGAATATTCAAACAGGATTTGATTCTTTCAAATTTCCAAACTTCACCAAAAAACAACAGCTGCTTAAAAATCCAGCTCGACGAGTTTCTAATCAACTGCCCTTGGTAAGCTTCAGGGGGGAGCTCTTGATGGATGTGAATTCCACCCTACCAAATCTGGTTTGAATAACCGAGATAGCGAACCGAGAATCAGCAATGGGCCGAGAAGGCCCATAAGAAAATCAAAGGAAATACAAAGGAGGGTATGGATCGCAGGAAAAGACAAGGCCCAAATCACTAAGAATAGTCAACAAAATCAGAATGCATTAACTGACACATTGATGAGAGGAGATCTTGAGGTTAATGCCTAACGACGGTTACACATGCTAGAGGGGGATAAGAGGAGGAAGAAAGGCACAAAGAAGGAGGTCGATTTCTGAACTCTCGAGCACAAAAACAAACTTTCATACTAATTTCATTAGCTCCAGCATTGTATTTCATTGACTCATCAATATACTTAATCAAATTGTCACATCTTTTAGCATTTCGTTACAAATTAAACACCTCGGTTCGGAGTTGGATTTTGAGATCCATCACTATATGATCTTTTCTGTGTGTTGTCCTCATTTACATGAATCCTAAATCACTCTTGGGAAGTCTCTTATCCCAATACTACTCTACAAACATGCTTAATTGTAGATTTTTCTACAATAAGTTGATCGAAAAAATAATTTCACTTTGACGATATAGATAGTCATATGAATCTTTTAAAATTCTCCTAACAAACGACTATTTCTCTAGGTACCTCAAAATAGGATTTCTTGCAACAATTTTTTTGGTTTTTCTTGTTCATGTTATTTAATGATGCCTATTAGATGAGAATTCAAAAGCAAAGATAAATTCGTTGTCCATTTTACCGATATAAAAGATGAATTCTTGGTCTGCAATTTAATGTTTAAATAACGAGTTGAGAATATTACACAACTTTTTTTATTTCTTGTATTATAAATTTAAACCAGGGGTGATAAAAGGGTCAAAAAAAAAGGTTCAAAAGGAAAAAAAACTTTGAAGCCATAAAACAGAGGAAGTAGAAAAAACACCATCAAAAGAGATTAGCGATGGATAAGCAGAGGCAAGTCAATGATTCCAAAAGCGTTGGTTTCAAAGATACTCACTTCAAAAGGTGGTTTGGACACATGCTAAATCCGTGAATCTCCTTCATGTCAGAAAAGTTCTTGTAGCCAAGAGAGGGCACTGATCGAAATATAGGACTGGTATTTATGCTCCGTTGTGACACTAGCGGCAATTTTCGAACCTACAATGTTGCAAGAGGGCTTAACCAAACAAACCGACTAGTTCTGAAGCTTTTGAAGGTATGTTTGTATCTCCACCAAAATGTTACGGAACTTGGGGAAACGATGAGGATGATGGATTGCTTATTTAACTTGTGAAGAAGACATTTCAAAGATGACTTTCCTTTGCCGAAGATTGGAGATACTTTCAGCTCCCCAGAGAAGACTTAGTAAGTTAGCTTCAAGAGGAGATTGAGTACCTGAGTATGCTCTTCTACTATGGAAAAGAGGCTCACCTTCTGTGTTTCTTAATATCCACGCAGCCCCACTTCTACCATTTGATTGTCTCCATGAAGATCCTACATTACATTTAGCATAACCAAACGGTGGTCGAGTCCAAGTACCTGATGAGCTCGGGCTCATCGTGTTAGCAACAAGGTCATGTTCTTCCGGTTTGTTTGTTTCTATCCATTCACCATTACATTCTTCCGCTCTAGTAAGAATCCAGTGAGCATCATGGTTGGTATGTTCAAAAACCAGAGCATTCCTTGACTTCCAAATCTGCCATAGTATTTCAGGTATAAAAGAGGTATGCCTGTTTGTAATGGCCTGATTTTGAACAGTCACGAGAAGGTGATGAAAGTTCAAGAAAGCAGAGTTCCGAGAAAAGCCATTAGCTGATAATGGAATTTGCGTTAGCTCCCAGACTTGTTTCACCGTCGGACAACGGAAAAGCACGTGGCAAATCGTTTCGATCTCTGTGGCGCAAACACTGCACGTGGTATCCATCAAAATACCCCGCCCACTTATTCTATCTGTAACCGCAAGTGCACCTGAAAGGGTTCTCCAAAGAAAGTTTTGATATAAGGGAGGTTTTGACTTTTCATATCTTTGCCCACATCTTTTTCTCAATCTCAAGGATGAGAAGGATCTCCTCTTGTTGTGTTAAAGCCATAGATTCCAATACCAATGAACCACTACGAACACTATACTCTCATGTCTTTGACAAGCCCGAAACATCAACATCCACAAGATCAGCTATTGGTTTGATCTTAAGAATATATTCTGCATCGACCTACATGAATATATTTTGCCTCATGTCTTCGTCCCATAGTAAAGTATCTGGAAGGAGCAGGTCAGCCACTTTGAGTTCATTGTCTATTGGATCTTGAGGTCTAAAAGGCGGTCTCGGGAGACCAGCCATTATCCACTTGTCTTCTCAAACCTTGGTGTTGCCACCATCCTCAATGACGCATAAAAGACCTTTGGCTAGGAGTTCTCAACCATGAATAATGCTTCTCCACGCGAAGGAATGTCGTCTACCTATGGATGCCTCGCCAAAAGAACAATTAGAGAAATATCTACTTTTATATAATCAGGCAAGCAATTATTCTGGTTGTGAGAGGATTCTTTAAGCTTGTTTTCCAAGTAAGGCTTGATTGAAATCAGCAATGTCACGAAAACCAAGACCACCACACTCTTTTGGTCGACAAAGCTTAGACCACGCCACCCAAGGTATTTTATTCAAGTCATTATCGCTACTCCACCAAAATTCGATCATGGCACTTGTGATCTTTGCATAGATCTTGAGATAACTTAAAACATGACATTGCGTAAACGGGTAATGTCATGCATATCGATTTCAAAAGAATCTCTTTACCACCAAGGGACACTGATTTAGAGTACCAACCATTGAGGCTAGAGCGGAGTTTTTCTTGAATGAAATTGAGAAGCTTCCGTTTCGAGCCACTGAAACATTCTAGGAGTCCCAAGTACTTATCTTCGCCTCCTTCCTTTTGGATACCCAAAATGTTTTTGATCTCTATTTTAATAGTATCGCCGACCTTTGAACCAAAGATAATAGATGATTTCTGCATGTTAATAACTTGACCAGAGGCGTTTTCGTAGAGTTCTAAAAAATGTTTGAGTTAATGGCTTTCCTCAATTGTCGTATCTCCTAGAAAGAGATTCCGTCGGCGTATAGCAAGTGATGGATTCGTGGTCCTTCAGTAGCAAGCCGAATGCCATTTAACCGGTGATGTCTAGCCGCGTTGTTTAGTACGTTGACCAAAGCTTCTGCACTAAGAATAAAAAGGAATGGAGATAACGGATCACCTTGGCGAATTCCACGTTCCGGTTTTACAAAGCCATGATTGCTTTAAATTTTGTCTTGTACATCAAATAGTTAGAGATAACAGATCACCTTGACGAACGTTCCGGTTTTTCAAAGCCATGATTGCTTTAAAAGATGAATTCTTGTCCATTACACAACTCATTAGTCATGACATTTGAACTTTAAATTTTGTCTTGTACAACAAATAGTTAGGGAATGTGCTTTTGTTGAATACAATAATTTAATAAAAACTACCTACTCTGTCATCTCCTTTCGATAAAGTCGAGTCTTTTTTAGTCAAATTAATTTCTAATGAAACACTATGGTTTGGTATAATGTCAAATTACCTTTTTGGTTCTTATAATGAAGTCTTTCACACTTTCCACTAATATATATATACGCACACACACATAGATACATATTACACACATTTAGTGTGAGCAAAGCAGAGAAAGAGTTAGAGAAAGAGAGAGCAATGGAGGTTGAGAAGACAGAGAAGAACATTACAGAGGAAGATGATGATGAGTCTAAGATCATCTATAGAGGATGGAAAGTCATGCCTTTCATCATTGGTACTAAGTGATCCATAATCATTTCATAAATTTTTATTTGCTTAAAAACTCTAATCTTGAAACTAACAAGAAACTGATGAAAAGAAGAGAGGACTTTATGCATAAAATTACAGTATTATTTGTATTTTTTGGGAATAACTTCATATTTATTTATTCATTTAAAAAGAGTTTTTCCCTAATAACTAGTTTGGTTTTTGGTTTTATCAAGTTTCAGCTTCATTTCTTTGCTGTAAATCCATTTTCCCCTATAAGTTTCTTATTTAAATGACTTTCTTTGTTGTTTCTATTTTAGTTTAAGTTATAAATTTATATAAAACCATATTTTCTAAAACAGTAAGTTACGGAGCTGGATTCAAATGAGACTCAGTTTTTTAAAATAGCACCTAAAAGTAGCGAACTTTTTGTAATTTTATATAATTAGTATATTACATTATGGCACATATATTTTTTTCGTTTCTCAACTATAAAATTATATTAGTTAGATCATATATATTATATTTTTTTTTTTTGGTATTAAGTGAGATCATATATTCATACGAGGGTTTACAAAAGATATATAAAAAGCTATAGAAATTTGTCAATTTTTTTGCTGGATCAAGAAGTTGGGAATAGACAATAATAGTTTCCAGTAGCTCTATAATTTCTCATGTGTTAATTTTTTTTTTATTGTAGCTTATGTTATGATTCTCTGTTAATAATAAACATATGAAAGTCATAGAAAACAGAGGACAACTAATTGCTTTTGCTCTGTTTTTTTTTTTATTTTTTAATTTCTTAGGAAATGAGACATTTGAGAAGCTGGGGATAGTTGGGAGTTCATCGAATTTGGTTATATACTTAACGACTGTTTTCAACATGAAGAGCATCACGGCGGCGACCGTCGTCAACATCTACGGCGGCACTAGCAACTTCGGCACCATCATCGCCGCTTTCCTCTGTGACTCTTACTTCGGCCGCTACAAAACCCTTTCTTTCGCCATGATCGCTTGCTTCCTCGTAATATCCAAACCAAATTCATCACTTTTTAGTTTTTACAAAACTCACTGATCTTGATGCTGTTTGTGTCTTAAAGTAAGAATCTTTTGTTGTGTACTTAAAGGGTTCGGTCGCGATGGATCTAACGGCTGTGATCACTCAGCTACATCCAGCTAAATGTGCTAAGGAAGTAGGAAGCGTGTGCAAGGGGCCATCTATTGTACAGACAATGTTTCTCGGCGGAGCAATGGTTTTACTCGTGATCGGAGCCGGTGGGATTAGGCCGTGTAATCTTCCTTTTGGAGCTGATCAGTTCGATCCGAAGACGAAAGAAGGGAAACGAGGGATCGAAAGTTTCTTCAATTGGTATTTCTTCACCTTCACGTTTGCTCAAATGGTGTCGTTGACACTCATCGTCTATGTTCAATCAAACGTAAGCTGGAGCATTGGTTTAGCCATACCAGCTATTCTCATGTTACTTGGTTGCATCATCTTCTTTGCTGGTTCTAAGCTCTATGTCAAGGTTAAAGCTAGTGGCAGTCCTATTCACAGTATAACTCGTGTCCTCGTTGTCGCGGTCAAGAAGAGGCGGTTAAAGCTCGTTGGTTCGCCTGATGGGCTTTACAACTTCATCGCGAAAGACTTTAAGAACTCGAAACTGAGCCATACAAAGCAGTTCAGGTACTAAAAGCATCACTAATATTAGTTTCTTGTGGAATAAGTCAGAAACGTTTTAGGGTTTTTCTTAATTTGCAGGTTTCTTGACAAAGCGGCAATCCAAACACCAGAGGATAAGCTGAACATAGATGGGTCGCCGGCATATCCGTGGAAGCTCTGCAGTATGCAGCAAGTGGAAGAAGTGAAATGCGTAATCCGAGTGCTTCCGGTTTGGCTCTCGGCTGCTCTATTCTATCTAGCTTACATTCAACAAACAACCTACACAATCTTTCAGTCTCTACAATCAGATAGACGCCTCGGTTCAGGAAGTTTCCAGATCCCGGCTGGGAGTTATACAGTCTTCTTGATGCTTGGAATGACAATATTCATACCTATATATGACCGTGTTATGGTTCCATTCCTTAGGAAGTATACCGGCAGAGACGGTGGAATCACACAACTGCAGAGAGTTGGAGCAGGAATGTTTTTGTGCATCACAAGTATGATGGTGTCTGCAGGTGTAGAACAACACAGAAGAAAGTTGGCTCTCACCAGGCCAACATTAGGGCTTGCCCCAAGAAAAGGCGCAATCTCTTCAATGTCCAGTATGTGGCTGATTCCTCAGCTAGCGCTAATGGGCATCGCGGACGCCCTTACTGGAGTTGGACAAATGGAGTTTTACTACAAACAGTTTCCAGAGAACATGAGAAGTTTTGCAGGTTCTCTGTATTATTGCGGAATTGGATTGGCCAGCTACCTAAGCAGCTTTTTGTTATCGGCTGTGCACGATATCACGGAGGGATCTTCCCGTGGGAATTGGCTTCCGGAAGATCTAAACAAAGGGAGACTGGAGTTTTTCTACTACTTGGTTGCTGGTATGATGACTTTAAACTTCGCATATTTCTTGTTAGTCTCGCATTGGTACCGTTACAAAGATGTTGTGGCCAAGGAGGACATAGTGTCTTCTGATGAGTTCGATAAGGTTTCAGTGTAATATAGATCTTTGCTTCGACGCTTTGGATTTGAGTTGGCTTTGAGACAATAAAGATACAACCTTTGATGAACAAAACATTACATACAAACGAATACAACTCAAAATGTTTTATATATATGTCAAGGACCATTCTGTGAATTCCCCATCCCTAAAAGAAGAGTATTGCTCTGTTTTCGGTGATAACGAATTATAAATCAAACAGGAACAGATTGTCCAGTTAGAGCGTCGTGCAGATGCAATGACCCATCTTTCATCAAGTTAAGGCTTAGGCTTTTGAATCTCTCTCTTGAGTATTGCCTCGACGCCTTTCTCCAGTCAGTTCCAGCTTTCATCATCGCCACAAACTCATCATAGTTTATACGCCCATCCTGCAAAAATAAAACCAACCCCAAAATGCCCGTATCAGAAACACAACAGCGAGCAATCTTCTTTCTTCACAAGCTTAATTATTAGGCCCCAAGGAGGATTTGATTAGAGTTTGAAAGAACCTTGTCAGCATCAACTTCACGCATGATGTCGTTTATAACACTGACATCTGGTTCACCTAACTCATCAGCTAAAGCTTCCCGTAGCTCATCAGGTTCGATGTATGTACTTCCGTCTTTGTCGAAGAACATAAAAGCTAGTTTGAAAAGTTCATCATTCTCGATCTTTTGCAAGTGAATAATCACAGCTACAAACTCTCCATAATCAAGGAATCCATTCCCATCAACATCCGCCTGTGAGTCAAAGCCATGACAGATTTCAGCTATGTTTCTCAGAGAAGAACGCTGGATTGATCGTTTGTCAGAGAAGGGTGATGCGGAAATTTACCACTTCCATCAACATTTTGATCTCTGGTTCACCAAGTTGTGAACCGACCTTCTGGAGTCCAGCTTTGAGTTCTTGGTAAGTTATTCTACCATCATTGTCATCATCCATCAGTGAGAACATGTCCTTGACCACTTCAACCTCTTGAATAGATAAGTGTTCCGCGATCACCTGGAAGCATCAAAGGGATGATTAATGATCGAAACCAAACAATCAATTGTCCACAAAGAAAATCGGCTGTACAATAATAGGCAAAAAACTTACACGAAGAACTTTCTTTTTGAATCTATTCATCATAGAGAACTGCTTCAATCTTGATCTGACTATATCCCCTAAAGGAACATTTGGAGCTTTCTTTGCATTCTGTATCCAAGGGTGAGCTGAGAGGCGAAACAAAATCGTTAGAAATGACGTCAAGATCAGTTCGACAAAAAAATCAAGGTAACCAAGAACATAACAGAGTGACGCAAGAACTTCACCTAGCACTTGCTGAGCAGTTAGCCGCCTCTCTGGGTCAGGATCCAACATCTGCTTCACAAGACTCTTGGCGCTCTCCGATACCTGAGGCCAAGGGTCTCTTTTAAAATCAATAACTCCCCGCAAGATCGCAAGCGCAACTCCTTGTTCAGTCTCTGTCGACATAAACCACAAACTTATCGATACAGGTGTCAATTACACACCTTTCTACAAAGAAAAACAAAAGAAGAAGCTAACCGGCCCAAAACGGAGGAACGCCACAAAGCAAGATGTAGATGATAACTCCGGCGCTCCACACATCAACCTCTGGTCCATAATCTCTCTTCAATACTTCAGGAGCCATATAATATGGACTTCCTACTATCTCTGTAAACTTTTCTCCTACAATTAAAGGAAACAAAATCCGATTTTTAGGATATTTAAACAAGTTTCCATAAGCAGATTCAAAGGATAAACATTGTAACTGATATGAACCATAAACATATATGAACAAAGTGGATACAGAACAATTCTAGTTACCAGGTTTGAAGAACACAGACAAGCCGAAATCAATGGCCTTCAGAGCAGAGTTCTCCTTTTTGTTAGCGAACAAGAAGTTCTCTGGCTTCAGATCTCGATGCATAACTCCATTGGAGTGACACATCATCACGACCTCGGCGATCGTTCTCGCGACGGCTGCAGCCGCACGCTCCGTGTAATGTCCTCTAGCGACGATCCGATCAAAAAGCTCGCCGCCTTCACAGAGCTCCATCACCAGATGAACGTTCTCATTGTCCTCGTAAGTCGCCTTGAGCTTCACTACGTTTGGGTGCTCAGGCAAAGTAGACATGATTGCGACCTCGCGACGGACGTCCTCGATATCGACGGCTGTTCGGAGCTTCCGCTTCGAAATCGATTTGCAAGCTAGGGCTTCGTGGGTTTCTCGATCAGTACAAAGGTAAGTGATTCCGAATTCGCCGCGACCTAACTCTCGCCCTAGGATGTATTTGTCGCTGATCTGAGTCCGATTGCTCATAGGGATTGCATCCTTGAGAACGAGTATCGGCGGAGGAGATCTGACGAAATCTCCGGCGAATGGGTTTAATTTCCGATCCCGATTGTTCTTTTTCGGCTTCGTGGTTGGTTTCGAGTCTTCCGAGTCAGGAGGCCTCACACAGACGTTACAGTTACCCATGACCGAGTCAAAAACTCAGCAACGCAGATGAAGGAGGAAGAAGAAGAAGCTAACAAAAGAAAACGCTTTATCTCTTAGTTCATGAAGACGACGGAGGTTGCGATGACGGTGTTTTCCGACGAATGTGAGTTTGCGTCGGGAGAAGAAAACGCGGGTTCAGGTGAAGAAAAGTCGCCCCTTTCGAAATTTTCAGTTTTAATGATATAACAAAAAATAATAAGAACTTTATTTTTTCTTAAAAATACAGTGTAATAAATGTATTTAATACTAACGTTTAACTTGGGATATATTTTTTCCTCTTTTTTATTTTCCTCTAGACATTGCATCATCTTATTAGTATGTTACTATCATCAATTTTTAATTAATTTCTTTTTATTACTTTTTCTTGACATCATTTCTTTATATTACTTCTAGATGGATTTTGGTCATAGCTTGTGACTTAGAAAATAAGTAATTCTTTTTGTGGTTGAGCCTTATTAGAATAATTATGACATGTCAGAATCTCAATGATCAAAGAAACGCAAAAAAAAAACATTTTCACTCATGGAATAAAAAAATTATAATCAATTTCATCGGTTAGAAATTTTTTTTTTTGCTCTTCTAATCGGTTATATAGTTTTTGAAAAATTTGAGAAAATGAAATCTAACAAGATGCAAATGGTAACCGAGATCAATAATTGTAAACATGAAATTTGCGAAATCAGGAAAATTCAAAGTTTGGATTTGTCAAATTAAAGAGCATTAAATTTAAATAATCAATTTGTTAAAATTTTTGTTTTTGTCAACCACACAATAATCAGAAAGTCACTTCAGCATTGGTTGTCCAACCCGGAGGATATGAGTTTACAAAAATATAATCAGAGAAAATAATTTGGGTTCCTCGAGCTAGACAGTCTGCTTGTGTATTCACCATACGCGGGATAGTAGAGATGGAGAACTCAGGGTAGTGTCCACGAAGTCGTTGAAAGTTGTGAATGGGATTTAAGAATGTCGGCTAGTCATTTGGATGTTGCAGGATGTTGAGAAGTTCTAAACTATATGTCTCAAAGGATTGGCAATTTATTCGGCGATTATGGATCTCCTTCATTGTCCAAAGCAAAACTTCCAACTCCGAGTGCAAAGGAAAAATGCTTCGACGATAACATTTCGTTCTTACTAATGTTATCGAGTTATCCCTATCTTTGCAGATCCACCCAAGACCGAAAGTGGGGTCCGATTGTTTCAAAGATTCATCTATTCGATAGATTAGTCCATCAGATCGTGTACTCTCAATACATATTTGTTCCTCAACCGGGTGTGGTTGTACTTGAGCCTCTGCCCAAGCTGCCATGTCAGTCTCTGCATCTTTTAGAATATCCGCAGCTACAAGCTGAACACCTTGAAACACCATATGATTTCGTGCTTTCCAAATAAGCCACAATATCCAAGGGAACAAATCAGATTGTGTATTCATGTCGTAGTTTCTCGTGTTCGCCAGAATAGGTAATTCATATTAGTATACAGTGACCCTATAGGAAAGTCCTCTGAATTCACCGGGTTACAAAAGAAATTCCAAATCTGCCTAATCGAATCACATTCAAAGAAAACGTGATTGATTGATTCCTCAGCTTTGCCACAATGTTGACACTTTAAGTCACATTGCACCCCTCTATCATTTAAATTCCTTGCCACCACTATACTCCCTGTGATGATTTGCCAGAGAAAGTGTTGTATTTTGAGCGGACATTTTAGTTTCCAATTAAACGCTTTCAGGGCTTCCAGGCTTGGACCCCAACCATCGTTATTTATCCGGTTTACTTCCACTGAGCTAAGTAGTTTATATCCCGATCTAACCGTGTATTGACCCGATTTTGTGTAATGCCATATCAGACCGTCATAAGAAGTAATCCGGCTCGGTTGGATACCCTTAATGAGCTCGACGTCTTCTTGATCCATAAATTCCTGTAAAATTGGCAAATGCCAATCTCTCGTCGTTGGGTTTATTAAATGATGAACTTGTAGTCGAGGGTGCCATACACTCCCCGGACCTCTTTCCGGTCTTGGTTGTACATCCGGAATCCATAGGTCATGTCACACTGATGTATTAATTCCAGAGCCTATCCGAATACCTAATCCCATGTTTAAGTACTGCTTGGACTGAGAAAAATACTCTTCCACCCGAAAGAAGGAGAGTTTGGTTTTTTCGCGTTTAAAGGATGAACATTTCTAAAGTATCTGCCCTTAAGGACGCAAGCAACCAAAGAGTCCGGAAATTGTATTAATCGCCATAATTGTTTGGCCAATAAGGCCGTGTTGAAATCCTCCAGAGATCTAAAGCCTAAGCCTTCATTCTCTTTTGGAATACATAATTTGTCTGATGCAATCCAACGGAGACCGAGATTACATCCATTGGAACTCCGCCAGAATGTAGAAATCGCACTCGTTAACTTTGCAGTTAAGCCTTTGGGGAGCTTAAAACATGTCATGACATAATTAGGTAGCCCTAGAGCAACTGATTTTATCAGAATTTCCTTATCCCTTTTGATAAAAATTTAGACGACCATCCATTTACTCGTTCTTCGAGACGTTCCTTTATAAAGTTAAAAATCTGGCTTTTAGGACCACCCAAACTCTTTGGTATGCCTAGGTTATTACCCATTCCCCCTTCTTTCGAGATGCCTAGATGTACTTTCTTCACAGCTTTATTGTGCTCTGGAACATTTTTACCAAACAAGACAAATGAGTTATCATTTTATCCGGTTTATTTTTTGTACACCAAAAATTTATTAGGTAAAACACAACAGAGAAATCATCCCCTATTTCTCTATCTTAATTCATTAATCCCAAAACTTTGTGCTATAAATTTATTTTTGGTTTGATTTATTTTTAGTTCAAAACTTAAAACATTTACATATTTACTCATTGACTAATTTATCTAACTTTTTATTTTTCTCTTTTTATTGTGAATCTTCTCTTCCAAGTTTTTTCTTTTTCTTCTCTCTTTCTCCCTGCCAAAATCAGTTTTTAATCTTTCTATTTCTTATTTTTCTTCACTCATAATTTTTATTTTTAAAAGTGGTTTTTCATTCGAATCTCAATTTTATAGTTTTTCATTCAAATTCACATACCAGATGAGATGTGAGTCAACGGTAGCAAGAAGAGAAACTACGATGGTAGAGAAGAATTATTCTTTAATTTAGAGTAATGCCATTATAAAAAATACATAAAATAACTCATTAAAATTAAATTAGAAAACAAATATTTAAATGATCCACATCTCTTTAAAATGTGAAATATGATTTATTTTTCCTAAAAAAACTCATAATATATTAATTGACAACAACTGAATATATGGATCTTTATTAGTCTCATTTACAAGAGAAAAAAAAATAGTCTCATTTACAAGTACGGACCAATACCAATAGTGAATATGATACACATATGTAAAAAAAAATTCACTAAGGGAATATGACATTAAAAATTGCAAAGTTTTTTTATTCATTTTTTTTATATTTTATGTTAAGATCATATAATATTAGTAACTAAATCATATTATAAGTTTAAAATATTATTCAAATGATTTTTAAAATTATCACGGGTTAATAGTCTAAAAAAATCTAAAATATTTAACTTAACTAATATATATTGAGATATATTCTTTTTTAAATTTAGTTACTATTATTGTTAACGTATTTTTTATAAACGCTCGACAATCATAAAAATTATTAATAAAATTTTTCTTCGCGAAAAACGCGGAAAAAATCCTAGTCTTAATTCATTAATCCCAAAACTTTGTGCTATAAATTTATTTTTGTTTTGATTTATCTTTAGTTCAAAAATTAAAACATTTACATATTTACTCATTGACTAATTTATCTAACTTTTTATCTTTCTTTTTTTTTGCGAATCTTCTCTTCCAATTTTTTTCTTTTTCTTCTCTCTTTCTCCCTGCCAAGATCAGTTTCTTATCTTTTTACTTCTTATTTTTTTATTTCTTATTTTTCTTCACTCATAATTTTTATTTTTAAAAGTGGTTTTTCATTCAAATCTCAATTTTATAGTTTTTCATTCAAATTCACATAAGAGATGAGATGTGAGTTGACAGTAGCAAGAAGAGCAACTACGGTGGTAGAGAAGAAATATTCTTTGATTTAAAGTTCTTCTTTTGTAAATAATATTTATATAATATGGTATTAGTAGGTGAGATTTAAATCTTTCGCTAAATAATGTAAAGAAGAGTTAGTATCCTAAATCAACAAATCATGAAATCTCCTAGTGAAAAACCTAAATTCAACTAAAGAACTAATCACACATAGCAATCAAACAATTACAAGACGAATCTGGAGAAAACATAATGTAACTGAATAAAATTATAAAAAGAGGGTTCAAAATTTTTCTCCGACGAAGTAGAAGTAGAAATCGTCTCCTTAAAGATAAAAACACTCAATGCATGCTTTAGAGAGTAGAAAATAGCATAAGAAAACATAATGTTTCGTCCTATTTGAGAAAAAGTCTTAACAAACACATAAGCCGATACTTTTATCATCTGAAAACAATTTTCACATAGTTTTACCAGTTTTACATAGTTTTGCCAGTTTTACAAGTTTTATTAGTTTTACATAGTATTACCGGTTCTACTTTTCAGCTATCTCAATAGTTCTTCTCTCCTACGTATCCAATCATGTCGGTATTTTCATTCATCTCCTTCTTCTTCAATTTCTTCACATATGAATTCATGACGTGAAAATGGAAGTGAGAGGAGAGAGAAATGGAGAGACAGAGAGATAGAGACATTGGAAGAAATTAAAAGAAATAATGTGTGGATGAGAATGATGAAAGAGAGAGAATCTCATCTCGAGAAAAAATTTGTATAAAAGGTAAAGAAAATGAAAAAAATGTGTTTTTCTGTTTTAGCGCCAAAAAGAATTCATTTTTCCGCCAAAAAATTGTTCTTAGTTATACAGAAGATACTAGTTTTATGAAGGTATCACATAGTTCTACTTTTGGTGTTTTCCATTTTATTTAGTATTACATATCTTTTAAATTTGTTTTAGTAGTTTTGCTTTTACTTTTAGTGCTTTAACATGTAAGACTAATTGTTTTATGCAATAATATGTTTGAAATCAATAATTCTTTGACTTTTACTTTCTAAGTTGGTCTTCACTAACAAAATATTCTTGAAAATACAAGGTAATATATGAAAGAAAATTCAGTTTTGTAACATATATTATATTAACTAAAAATTATGATTTACAATTGATTTTATTGTTTAGCTAGGCAAACATTACTACGTTATCCATATAACTTTTATTAGTCACGTTTACAATCCAAATGATCTTGTTGAATAATTTTGTTTAGCAAATATATTATCCATAGTTTTACTTAGTTTTACCTAGTTCTACCTAGCTCTACCTAGTTCTCTTTTCGCAAGAACTCAAATTGAATGGTTTCGGGTGCGATGGAATGTTCGACGACGACGACAGAGTAGTCGACGGCTCTCGGCGACAACAACGAAGTGATTGATGGCGAAGACAGAGTGGTCGACGACAATGGCAGAGTGATCAAAGGCTCTCAGTGGCAGAGTGATCGACGACTCTCAGCGGCGGCGACGGCGGCGGGGTAGAAATAACTCTGACATTAGTTTTTTGGTTTTTTTTCTTTTATCTTTTTTATTTTTTCTTTTTCTTTTTATTTTCTTTAATAAGTTAACGACATTTTGGTTTTACCATATTTCATTAACATAAAGAGAGTATAGGAGGTTTAAGAAAGACATATTTCATTTTGGTCTTTTTCTCTCTTTTTACCCATGTATATTCAATAGAATATTTTGTGACAAATTTTTTAGACTTTCAAACTTGAATATTTTTCAATTATTAAACTGTGATGATTGTAAAATTGATTAGTTTCCACAATGGTAAGCTGGGAATTGTTTTGTGAAAAGTCGTTTTAGTATTTTTAGATTACGTTTCTTTTCAACCAAAAGGATAAATTTTAAAACAACATACTCTGTTTTCTTTCGACGGTGTCGACATCTATTTTTCGATTTGGACATACTCAATCTTAGATCCTATCAGGTTTGGGTTTTGTTTCTCTGTTGGGGTAACTTTTCTTCAGCTTTTGTCTCAGATCTGGCCGTTTTTCTTCAGCAAAGGTGGATCTTAAATTGTTCTCTCTTCGCCTCATATGTGGAATTTCATAAGCGAAGATATAACCATTTTACGATTTTTCAAGAGGCGTTAGTTGGCGTCTATGGGTGCTAGATATGCCTCGTGGCCTTTGGGACTCCTTTTGCTGGAGCAATATAAAGAGGATATGAAGGCTTAGCATCCGATTTTTCACAATTGTACGAAGGGTTTCGATTACTAATCTATATGTGTGTTTTTCTAGTCTCTGATATGTGTTATTTTTAAAGGGTTTGGGTTTTGTATTGTCTAATTTTGGATCTTCGTTGTCTAATTCCAGGAAGAAACATATCGAAGTTTTGTTGTTTTTTTTGTTTGTGTTTTTTTGGCTCCCTTTGTTTGGGCTTTTGTTTCTGAAAAGATTTATATTCTCCGCCGGTTTGTGTTTTTTCTTCTACGTGTTCTAATCAATATAATTTCATATGAAAAAAATAACAACAAACTCTGTAAAACATTTTTGACTTTCCCTACAGTTTGAAACAGTTAAACATAAAACATAATAATGTCACTTTGTCAAGGGATTCCTAAGCAATATATTCTAGTAACAAATATGGTATTAGTTAAGCAAGTTTTATATGTTCTTACTTTTATTAAAATGTTAACTAACCCAAAAGCTTAAGATTAAAAATACATATATATATATGTATATAACTGAAAAATAAAAAATATTATATATAGAAACCATTGACAAAAAAAACCAAAAACTAAAAAAATTATCATTCAAGTTTTTCAAAAAATCTAAAAATCTACACCAATCATCATCCAAAAAACAAAAACTAATATTCAAAAACCACACATCAGAAGCCAAAATCTATTTCAAAATCTACAAAGAGTCAAAGCCTATAAAAGTTTGTGTAACTAAACAACAAAGATTGTTACGAAAAAATACTCTCTCTCTGTTATCTATTAGATGTCGTTTAAGATTCTTTCACACCTATTAAGAAAATGAGTAAATGTTCTCTTTTACCTTAATTTAATATATTATTTTATTTGATTTTTCTATTAAATAAACTAAAAGAATAGAGATAAAACTGGAAAAATTCGACAAACATTTGCATTGGAAACATAAAACGACATTTACAATGAAATAAAATTTGAAGTCGAAAATGACGTTTAAAAATGACAGAGGGAGAAATAACAATCTAAGTTATACGTTTTTTTTGTAAAATAGATGTAAATCAAAAGGAAAATTGCAAATGAATGAGTGACTTTGAGCTTATTCAGGCAAACGATACCAATTTATTCGGACACACATCAAATTCAATAGTGGTAAGAATAGCCATCAAAACTTAATAGCAGTCTAATTAAGAGGGGGGTTATTGAACAAACATTATAAGAGATCTAATTTTTGATGAGTTTTTAGTGAATTAGAGAAATTATTCCGATTTGTGATTATAAATTCTTTGCAATTTCATCTATAATCATGGGATTTAAACATTTGTATTTTTAATAAAAAATTCAAGCAAAACACCGTAAAATCACTTAAATCAACTATTTAAATGATTGACAATAACAGTTGACTTAAAAATACATTTTTGAATCAATAATATAATGACAGTAAATTTTAAAAGCTGTTCAAAACATATTGTTTGAATATGGAGATTTCAAATTTTAATACAAACCATTTCAAATAATTGATTGAGTACACCCCTAAAATATGAGAATATCTTAGGACATCACTTTGCTTCTTTGGAGCGAATGCCCGCTTCACAAATTGCTTATGTTTAGTCACGGCGCGCCTAAGGATTGTTGTTGTTCTCCCGGTTCTAAAGCCAATCACACAGAGATGGGGGCAAAAGAGCAAGAAGTAGCTCTTCAATCAACAATCTACTATATTTGGAGAGAAAGAAATGATCGCATTCACTCCAAACCCCCGAAAGCTCCGCTCCAACTAGTTCGTGCCATTGACAAGACAATTCGTAACCGGCTTACATCATTAAGACACTTTGATAATGCACGTTGGCACCTTCTTATGCAAAAATGGTTTCAAGCTCATGGAGGATGTGCAAGCACTCCTCTGTTTTCAGGCACTTCCACATGATATTCTTTGAATCTCTTTCCCCAAGTTTTAGCTATACCAAATGCTCTAGCTCTGCTTAACTATACCAAAATGCTTTACTCATTTTTTCCTTCCTTTTTATTTTCCTTCTGCTATTTGTTACACTGTAAATAATTTTTTTTTTTGATCTAATAAATTTGACATTTCAACAAAAAAAGAATATATTTCACTAACTTACCAAAGGTGAAAAAATATTGTTTATGGTAACATATAGAAATAAATATTCATCCCGCAACAACATATAAAAATTTGGAATAAAATAGCACATGTTACCAAGATTTTTAAAATCAACTATTGCGAAATGATATGCATATTTGTATATTTGTAATTAATATTACCAAACCACGAAATTATTATGTTGTCAATAATATTAGATATTTCGATTTATAATAGTTCTAAGAAGAAAAAACAAGTAGTGGTGGCCTAGTGGTAAAAAAAGTTTGAAGAAAAGTTTAAACTCATTCATTTTGGATTCGATTTTTTCTGAGAACACTTTCATCTCATCCCCACTTAGTTGGTCGAAAATTGTTTTATGTTTTAGACTCTTTAGAAAAAACGGGAAGTAAGCTAGTCGAAGACTACACTTATCTTGAGAGATTAAACCTCCCAATTATAAAAAATGCACTAAGAAGCTAAAAGCAAAATGACAATCGCAAGCCTGGTGGTAAGAGTTAGCTTGAGGGAATGTGGGAAATTCACCAACCTTGGATTCAATTCTTTTCATGAACTAAGTTGCTTCTACTTGGCCAAACGAATATAGAGTCATGTCTTATGTCTCATTTGAAAATCTAGAACTGAACTATTCGTTGGTATTGCTTCCCTCCAAATTAGTTGGGTTCGGTCCAAATATCCCCATATATAAAAAAATGACGGTCGCTATATGTTTAATAAATTTTTTTAAAAATCTTTCAAATTCTGACAAAAAAAAAATCTTTCAAATAAAATGGAAAGAAAAAAGCTGCATTATTTTGAAGTCGTGTTATTTTTTTCATCTAGAAGATTTTATTCATTTTAAACCAGGATTACAACCTAAGCCGGCAAAGAATATTTTATTTCCGGAATCAAAAGCCGACGAACATAACTAGCCCTCGGAGCCAAACCCGTTGAACACTAACTTCATAAACCATTACACATAAGCAACGACTTAAAACATAAGATGTACATTACCCTACAACCAAGAAGCAAATCCGAGACTCAATCCGATAACCAAAGCAAGCCACCACAACAGAAGTATACACCAAATTCATACATCAAACCCATTCGGACTTACTTTAAAACAAATTTAAAGTAAGCTTTGACAGCAGCAATGGAAGCTTCTCGAAAGAGACTTAGGATAAAGACCACGGGAAACATTTGCTCGATGAACCAAAAGAATTCGAGAATGGCTGCGGATAAATCAATAAAGACCTGAAAAGAAACGCCAAAACCAGCCAAGTAGAAATCAACTCTTGTTGTTTTATTTGTAAATTTTTTGTGTGTCAAATATATCCACTCATAATTAGAGATTCTGGATAGGAGGAAAATTGCCGACAAAAAAGGAAGAAATTAGCCTAATTAGGTGTATAGACTTTGTCAATTATGAGGAACAGTAATTAAAACAATTAAAAATCAAACTTTGACAAAAAAAAAGTCTTTAATATATAGTACAATGGAAGATTCCATTAATGGAAGTCAACATAAAAAACAATTAAAAATCAAACTATATTATTATGCCTCATTCCTATCCTGACTTCCTACGAGTTCAGTTGTCAATTTCATACTCGTTTTCTTTGTTGGTTGGATTTACATCACGGCGTTGAAAATAAGTGATTCGCATTTACTTTGGGATACCCTAAAAATCAATACGTGTTTATGTCTGTTTTCTAATATATGTATATGTGTATGCGCGTGTGTATTTTCTAAACAATACTTAAATTGATATATTGCTCGAAGAGATTGTTAGGCGCTAGTCCAGCGGTAATTTTGGGAATTAACTCAAAAATCAGAGATTACATGAAGAGGGATTAGCTTTTAGATTTTGGTATTTCTAATCTAAATCAATTTTATAAATGCATAAGAGATTTTATATATGTGGTTTATAGATATTTTTGATTTGTTTTAAGATTAAAACTGACTAATTCATATGATTTCTAAAATTATAACAAAATTTTGTTTAATTTTAGTTAAAAGTCTAATCTGATAGGTTAAATAATGATATCTTGAAAAAATTGGATTTAGGCCGAAACTAATCGAACGATCATCGACTAGTAGATACTCGAGAGAATAATCAATCTATGCAAAAAAAATTTTAGAACATGGGTTGCAGGACACATCCTTTCACAAAAGGCTAGAGTCAAATCTATTTTTGCGGAGTTTTTTTCATACTTTTGAAAGACATTGGTCTTTGATGATGCATATATTACGATTATAAAAAAAGAAATTGGATTTAGTTTTGAGAGGGAAATGAAAATTGTTGAATGTGAAGTAGAGCTTAAGTGTGTTTGTTTTAAGGAACATGTGGGTGGATTAAGTATGCCGACGTTTAAATATTACAAAGCTAGCTACATGGTTTACATACAAATGATTATTTTTTTCCAACCACATAAAATATTTTATATGTTTATTTTTGCCAATGATTCGATCAAATTAATATTTGGTAGGTCAGAAAAAAACCGGTTTCAATTTATTGGCCGACTACACCTTTCACCCTCCTAGTCCTATTCCTGTCTATGAACCTACTAAAACAATTTATACTGAAATTATTAATCACACAATTCATGGACCAAACTTTTATAGTTTTTGTGTTTGTGATTAAAGTTCAATTTTTATAACAAGGTAGATCATGGACCAAAACGCGAACTAATTTTATGATTTATTATAGCGTAGAGTATTTTTATATTCTAAAGCCTCTATGATAGCCAAGTGAAAACCATAAGGATTTTCATAGATGGTAAGATTTGACAAGAAGATAGATTTGGAAAGGTTTATCTTTTTGTTGAAGAGAATGATTATGTTTAGGAATTGGAATGATTGATTCAACTCCAATGCAACATGTTATTTCGCCAACAATTTTATTTATCCAAGTTATCTCTTCTGACATACAATTTTGTATTTTACTATCAAAAGTACATACATTTGAAGATGTATTTTCGCTTTTTAAGTTAACTTATGTTTTATGGGTATCAAATTCAAAAGCAGATCTTTTAGCTCGGTTAACTACAATCGTCTGTTTTTTCGTTTATGGATTGTTCTATTCCGGTGTGGCTTGTTGCACCACTTCAAATTTGAGTTATTGAAGAGCCTTTTTGTGACAAAAAAAAATATTTGAAAATGTAATGAGTCAATATAGGGACAATCTTTTTATCAATGTTGTTATTGCATGTTATTTTGCCAACTTTTTTATTTATCCAAGTTCCATCCGTGACAAACAGTTTAGTACCAAAAGTCTACTTTGATTATTTGAAGTTGTAGTGAGTCAATATATAAATTTCGTGACAATCTTTCGCCAATGAGTTAGTTTTTAAATGTGAGTTATGTTAACATTTACCCATATGGTATCATAATAATGTTGTCGCTTGGGTCTAATAAGGTTTTCGATTATGGACGCATTTGTATATATCCAAACTTGAACGCGAGGGAGGAATGTATCAAAAGATCCACACTGATTACTTGAGGATGTATCAAACCAATATATAAGTGTTGTGATGTATCAAACCAATATATAAGTGTTGTGATAATATTTTATTCTTGAACTAACTTTTTGAAAGTGAATTAGGTCACATTTACTTCTAGTTATAACTTATAATTTATGTTTCTTCTATAGGATAATTTGATTATAAAAAATGCAATTATATCCTAAGAGATATAATCTTTATATTATTTCAGAAATAATATACGCCAAGTCGTTAGCTCGACTGAATTGTTATATAACTAATGCCATTCACTTCTATCTATGAAATTTTCTTTAGTATAGTGAAATGGGCTTCTTAGCTTGTAAACATAATGGGCTTATGGGCCTAAAGAAACCCAGTAGCACATCTTTCGTTTTAAAACTTACAGCCTAATATGAATTTGAAGAGGAAGCTTTGGAGAGGAGGATATGATTAGCAAAATTACAATACAATCAGTTCCTCTTTTTTGGTCAGAATACAATACAATTAGTTCTACATTGATTAATATAGTTTTTTTCTAACACCGGTCGAATCAAGCATTATAACATCATTTATACTTTTAGTTCTAATTTTATTACAAATGATGTCTAGTCGACACAACTCTCTTTGTAGCATTCGGATTCACGATGAAACGGTTTTGCATGTACGACAATTTTGATGGACATACTCTTCCCACAATACGAAAACGAACAGCTCTGCATGCAGCACTATAAAAATTTGAGATCGAATCTCATATCTTTTGTAAAAACCTTTAAACCTTTAACCACTAGATTAAAAGATATCTACTAAACTAATATAGTTATTTATCGACTAAAAATAGCTTTTGGACAAAAAAAATAAAGGAATTTATGATTTTGTTGGTTCCTTTCTACTGTTATCTTTCTCCACGTATGTGTGTTAGGATTCATAATTTGTTAGCATGTTTGTAAATTTTCCTTTAACCTATTTAAGTTTTGGTAAAAGTAGAACATCTTCCTCTTGGTGGTTAGTAACGTAGTATTACTACAAACAACCAGTTTTGTCACGCAAAATATATATAGTTATAATTTTTTTTCTGTTACAAAATCTAATAAAAATTTTCACAATAATTTCACATATGCTGATTTTTTCTTTTATGTCACTTGTTTCGGTCAATAGTTCCGCAACTAATATCTTCCTCTCAAATATCAATAGTCAAATACTAATGTAGAGAAGATAACCTCTTTGAATACTAAAGTAACTAGACCGTCACGGGAAGGACATGGCAGCAAATGCCACTTGTACATCGAACAAAGACTTGCGAAACTTGAGGAGGACAAAGCTTCTACGTTGCAAATAAAAAATAGCCCAAGGGCTGAAAAGTTAAAAGAAGAATATAACAAAAAGAATCCTCACCTTTTCTTGCTTTATAGCTAAAGCTATAGATTCTTTTATAATTCTAGAAAACGAGCTTAACATTTTTAAAATTATCAAATTGGACACTAATCGGTACGGTAGTAAAAATAAGTGCCTAGATAATCTGGAATTTAGAAAGGTGAAACTTGAGAGTCATTAAAATCTTAATCAATGCACTGAATTATATTTTTAAAATAATTTTAAAGCTTAAAAATTTGACAAAAATATTTTTGATGGTAACATTTTAGTTTCAAAGGTTGGTAAATATGTATGCAAATTGTATGGCTTAAAAAGTTACTCTATAGTCTAACATGCAATTTTTAGAAAATTGTAGTGTGTTATTTATAACTGTAGTGTGTTATTTATAATAAATGGAAAGCTTAGGGTGTTACTTGTAAGTTTAGGTGAAATTAAAAAGAGAAATGAAAAATTAAAAAAAGAAAATATAAAAACTGAGCCAAAAGGAAAAAAGCTGTGACCTTGAATTCGCAGCCTCCGTGTGAGCAAATATGGTTGGAGAGTAGAAGAAGAAGTCTTCTCTCAAATTCTACAGAAAGAAGAAGGAACACGAAAGCTTCTGCCTCCATTGAAGAATCTTTCAGGGAGATCAAACCCATAACCTAAGAAGTCAACGCCGCTGTCAGGTGACTTTTTTGTATTTCTTCCGATCTGTCTTTCGCCTTCGTTTCTCTCCTTAATCACTACACGCCGATTCATGGGTTTCGATTTGTTTCTCAATCTCTTTCCGATTGAAAATTTCGCGATGGGTCTCTGTGTTTTTGGTTCTTCTTCTGGGTTTAACACATCTCTCGAGATTTTAGCTCAAGTATAGTCATCGCTGTAATCTAGCGATGGGTTTTTCATTCTATGGATTCTACTCATTTTATTGTGTGGGTACGGATTCAAAGTTGGAGACTTTGATTCTGTTGGTATGAAGCTTGTTGTTGTAGTGATGTACAATGTTTGGAGAAGGAGCTAAAATTGGTATTCTTCAATTCATTGTTTTGGTTATATGATCTGAAACCGTTTGTTTCGAAGTATGTTTGATAATCCATGTCTGAATCTGTGAATTTTTCATTTTCTTTGCAGAGAAATGATTCGCGCAAAGCAGATTAGTAACCTTTCAAGTACAACAAGATCATTTCTTCTCAGTGGATCAAGAACGAATGCAGCTGATGGTAACTCCTTGCATACACGGAGGATGAACCTTGTGTCTCGAGATGCCAGCAACTCAGGAATGAAGCTGCACAGAGTGAGAAACGACCATCGAGTATTGTTATTTGTAAGCCTTCGATAGTGGGAAGTATATTACCTGGAGAGGTAAGTAAACCGGTGGTTCTAAAGAAGGTTGATGATTTTGGTCGGCCTTCTCTGCTGTCACAGCATGTTTCTTCTTCTTCCCCTGCTTTGCCGCGTAAACCGCATTCGGTTAGTTATGCATCAACCATCGTTGGAGAGGAGCAGGGCAGTGGAGAGCTACTTCGGAACCTATTGGTGATCAGATATTTAGGGCGGGTCTTGTAGCTGTAAATTTTCTGTCAGATTTAGCAAATTGTAAGATTCCTTCGTCTGATGGAGGAAGTGAAGTATTTGGATTTCCGAAAAGCTTTATGGTCGATCCAACTCGACCTATTTCAAGTGTCAAGTCTTCAAATGTGAAAGCTATAAGAAGAGAGCACTTTGCCAAAGTGTATCCTAAATCATCTGCAAAAGAGTTGACCATGGGTAGAATAAAAAATCCTAGTAGCAACTTACGAGGGGCTAAGGAAGAAAGAGCTGGACTTGTCAAAGGTTTTAAACAAGTTTCGACGCCGACATCAAATAACACATCTAGCAAGAAGACATGCATGTTGCAAAGACCCAATATTGATTCTAACAGGTTTGTGCCGAGCGGTTTCAGTAAGTCTTCATCCGAGATGATGAAAGCGCCTTCAGGGACTGCTCTGACATCAAGGCAGTATTGTAATAATGGATACATTGTGGAAAATGTTTCTAGAGTTTTGCAAAAATTCAGGTGGGGCCCTGCTGCCGAAGAGGCACTTCAAAATCTGGGTTTGAGGATGGATGCATACCAAGCAAACCAGGTTCTTAAGCAAATGAATGACTATGGAAATGCTCTTGGTTTCTTCTATTGGCTAAAGAGGCAACCTGGGTTTAAGCATGATGGGCATACTTATACCACTATGGTTGGTAACCTCGGTCGTGCTAAGCAATTTGGTGAAATAAACAAGCTCCTCGATGAGATGGTTAGAGATGGATGTCAGCCAAATAAGGTTACATATAACCGACTTATCCACAGCTATGGCCGTGCGAATTACCTGAACGAAGCTATGAACGTGTTCAATCAAATGCAAGAGGTTGGATGCAAGCCTGACCGGGTAACCTACTGTACCCTTATAGAAATTCATGCGAAGGCTGGATTTCTTGACATTGTCATGGACATGTACCAGAGAATGCAAGCAGCAGGTCTTTCTCCTGATACTTTCACTTACAGTGTCATAATAAACTGTCTTGGAAAAGCTGGCCATTTACCCGCTGCACACAGGCTCTTTTGTGAGATGGTTGATCAAGGATGTACCCCTAACTTGGTTACGTACAACATCATGATAGACTTGCATGCGAAAGCGAGAAACTATCAAAGTGCGTTGAAGCTTTACCGTGACATGCAAAACGCTGGGTTTAAGCCTGACAAAGTGACCTATAGCATTGTGATGGAGGTGCTTGGACACTGTGGATATCTCGAGGAAGCAGAGGCTGTTTTCACCGAGATGCAACATAAGAACTGGATTCCCGATGAGCCTGTTTACGGCCTTTTGGTGGATTTGTGGGGAAAAGCTGGTAACGTGGAAAAGGCTTGGCACTGCTATCAGGCAATGCTTCATGCTGGTCTCTTGCCTAATGTTTCTACATACAATTCCCTTCTTAGTACATTCCTTAGGGTTAACAAGATAGCTGAAGCGTATCAGTTATTACAAAACATGCTGGGGCTTGGTCTACGCCCTTCTTTGTAGACATACACACTACTCTTGAGTTGTTGCACAGATGGTCGGTCAAAACTTGACATGGGTTTTTGTGGCCAGCTAATGGCAAGCACAGGTCATCCAGCACACATGTTTCTCCTTAAGATGCCACCTGCAGGTCCCGATGGCCAGAACGTGCGCAACCATGTGAACAGCTTCCTGGATCTCATGCACAGCGAGGACAGAGAGAGCAAGCGGGGACTGGTAGACGCTGTGGTTGACTTTCTACACAAATCCGGGCTAAAAGAGGAGGCGGGATCTGTTTGGGAAGTTGCTGCACAAAAGAATGTGTTTCCTGATGCATTAAGAGAGAAAAGCAGCAGCTACTGGCTTATCAATCTCCATGTAATGTCAGAAGGAATTGCAGTCACCGCGCTTTCTAGGACGCTTGCTTGGTTCCGTAAGCAGATATTAGTCTCGGGAACTTGCCCTTCCCGGATTGATATAGTAACTGGTTGGGGAAGGCGTAGTAGAGTAACCGGTACATCGAGGTAAGACAAGCAGTTGAAGAGCTACTCCACATCTTTGGCTCGCCGTTTTTCACTGAGAATGAGAACTCAGGTTGTTTCGTTGGATGTGGAGAGTCTCTCAACAGGTGGTTGCTTCAGTCTTATGTTGAGAGGATGCATCTGCTGTGAGTGTTTTTATTTCACATTTAGGCTTTATTTTCTTTAATCTTTGGTTGGTTGCTTCTTATGTGTTTAGTTTGTAAGTCATAAGTTAAGGTTAGAGATAGGCCTGGAGTTTTCTCTCTAGTCTTTTTCACCTCTGGTTTTAAATTGTATCTTCTTCCTCTTGCAATAATATATCCGGAGATTAAATGAAGATTATTTGTTTCATTCAAAATCAAATGCTTCCAAAAGTACAAAACAAAAACTTTTTCAGACTTGCTCATGATGTACAATGAAAAAAGAAGGAAAACTAGAGAAGTCTGGTGTTGTAGGAGGCACAAGAGGAGCACTTGTGATAGAGCCAGTGGTAAGGAGCATTTCCCTTTCTCCCACAGTCATTACATAGTATTACCTGTAAGTAACCAACCATCTTTATGTCTTAAGTTATACTTGGACAATGAAATGCATATGCATAAGATTCAGGGAGAGAGAGAGATATAGTAACCTGAGTCTGGTTTGAGTATTCATCTGGCATCTTTTGTTCTTCGAGCAATGCATCTAACATTCTAAAGTAAACCTGCGTGAGACAATTCTTTGATCAGCGAATCAACCTCATTGCTTGAGTATTTGATGTTATTAGCTATCTCTTAGCTAATTTGTTAAACGAGAGAAGCGGAGTTTTGGTGGAAGTAGTAACCTGCATATCCCCTAGTGATTTGCTGCAGATAGGGCATGTGTAATGCGAACAAGTATACTCCTAAAAAACCAGAAGAAAAAATGTGTAAAGATTTTTTAGGATATGTTTCATGAAGTTGCCATAAAAAAGGTTTGAAAGCACCTGAAAGCATGAAGAGTGCATCACATGACCACATGGAAGAGCCTTCACTGGAGAATTAGAGGTAAAGATATACTCATGGCAGATAGGGCAATTATCTTCTAAGCACTTTTCTCTGCAAACATGTTCCGCTAAGGTCCGCGCCATACAAGCATTGCATTTCATGCAATGGAAGTAGTCTATTCCCAATCCTTTTCCTACCCGGCACAGATTGCAATAGGGACAGTGATAAATTTCCCTGCATCAGTATAACCTTTAAAACCAGAAGGCGACTTTAGCAACAGAATAGAGATGTTTAAGCAGAAGAATATCTACCTTTCATCGTCGAATAGTTTGCAGATTTTGCAGTAATATTTTCCCATAGAGGAACTACATGAAATATTTGAGCAGCTCTCACCAATTGGCTGAATTATCAAGCACTTCATGCACATCATCTTTGTGATTTGTTTTCTGCACAAGTAATTTTAAGAAAAGATGAATGTTGTTGACATGGAAACACAAAGAAGGAGACATGCCTGCTACTACCTATCCACTGAGTGATCAACCTCTTCATCGTGGCACCGTATACACGTGAAGAGCTGGTTGCAACAAGGAGCAAGAAGCTTGCAATTCCTCTTGTAGTGTTTGCAACCAAATATCCTTTTGTGAGGATCTCTATAAGATGGATGCTGACCAGGAACAGCTTCCTTATTGCTTGAGTCTGCGGATGGTTCAAGATTATATATCCGCTGTGTGGCCATCCAACGGCTGAAAAAGTATACAACCTAGTAGTATAAGTCACAACAAATTTAGATGTTTTTTCAAACATAATATCTTAAAGATGATTCCTGAAACTTCTACCAAACCAATAGTTACGCGTTACTGCTTACCTCGCTAAGAAGTTCTGCATGATATATGATTTCTTTTGAGGATTTAAGGAAGAATCACGCGATATTCTTCTAACTGTAGCATCCACATCCTCCTGACTCAATGATAAGAGGCACTCATATTTACTGTCTTGGCCAGATTGGTTAGGAGGTTTCCGAGCCATTTGGAAAGCTTGAGCATAAGTTCTCAAGTCGCGGTTTCTATCAGCTCCTGTACATATCTTCTTACTTCCTGAGCTCTCCAGATGATTCTCCTCTTTGTTGCCAACTTCTACCTTGTTATTGTGAGCATCTTTACCAAGTGGCTTATTCAAATATGCCTCTAACTCCAGAGTCTTGTTGCAAATGCTCTCTTTCTCCTCATGAGCAGCTCCTTCAAAGAGATACTTCCAGACAATATCTAATGGATCTGAATCCTCAGATGTGTCTTTGTCTGCTTCCTCTGTTTCTTCTCCTATGACATGACTATTGTACCATTCTGTTAGCCATTCACCGAACATAGTCTTCCTTGTCGCTTGACGCCACAAGGACATCACAGCTTGCTGTTCATCAGGGATCAAAGATTCCATTAACCAAGGAATCACATCTTGTAATATTTCTCCACTCATTCTTCCTAGCATGCATGCTATGATTTTCTCCTGCTCTTCCATAGTGAAGCAGTCTCTGAATAAACACCAGAGCTCGGTTTCTTCACGGTGGAAATGCTCAGACAATAGCTTGTGGATTGATTTGCATACATCTTGGAGGCTCATACACAGCTTCTCGTACTTCACATTCCTGTTGTCCATCATTTTGAACTGAGCTATCTCGTTAAGAAGGAATGATACTTTATTGAGGTGTTCAACTTCGAGTTCGTGATCAATGCTATATGACTGACTAATGTTTTGTAGTTTACCCTTTGCCTCTAGAGCTGGAAATGCAATCTCATCCTCCGCGTCTGAATGTATTTGATTCAAGAACTTTATAAGATGAAACCGCTGATGAAACTCCTTAAGGAAGCTATTGTCTGTTGCTAGTCGAGCTGAACCACTTACGAGGTAGTCTAGATCCTTCTTCATTGCCTTATGGAACAAGAACAGAAGATCGATCGGTTTCAAGTCCATAGTTAAGTGATCTCCAATGTTCTTGTCACCAAAAAAGCCAGGAAGCTGTTGAAGAGGCTTGAGCTTCCCTGGAATTAGAATTTGATGATTCATTGCACTCGAGTAAGGTGTCTCATTCATGTAACAAGTTGAAGACTTGTTCTTGTTCCCTGGATCAGATCTTTCGCGTAAAGATCCAGAAGCTTCCTGAGTATGTTCCTCTTCAGAGGGACATCTCGGTTTGAACATAAAGGACAGCTCATTCCAAAAACTTTCAACTGATGTTTTGCCTGAATAACCGAAGCGAAACCACTGCAACAAGAGTTGCGCAAAAGACTTATTGGGAAAGGAATCTTCCAAACTCAAGAAGTGCATAATTGAATGAGATTCAGCTTCTGACAACTGAGCAGAAAACCACATTACGACACACTTGAGCAATCCAAGAGGCAAGACATGAAGGCTCCTGTATAGGAGCTGTCTCTGCATCTCAATGTTGCAGTTCTTGCTGATGATAGGGAATATCTGTAGAACAAAATTGAGTTAGATGCACAGGCAATTTGAAACTAAAGCTAAGACATTTCAAAGTGACTATTAATTTCTTCAAGAACGCGCAATATAAGTGAATATGGAACGGATTTACCTCTGTTTCCTCTATAGAAAACTGCTTGGCTACTGTCAATATAAGTGATTCAAGCTTCTCCTGAAGCGTTACGACAAAATTGTCACTCCCTGTTCTACTAGTTTCAAGGTTTAGTGATCTCTTGAAGTTTTCCAGATGACCATCTATGGTGAACTGTTTTGAAGTGGAAGAGTGTTGATCTACCATTTCTTCAAACACTGGGTAAAAGAACTTCTTAAATGCATTGCTGCAATGAAGTATTGTCACCGATTTCTCAGAGAAAAGAGAAGAAAAAGGTCCAAGAAACTATACAAAAACATATCAAAGAAAGAAAGAAAAAAATCAAAGTTCTCCAACTTATTATTTACCCATAAAAGATAAGGACATCAGCAAGGAAGTTTAGCCGAACCACGAACACATTGAGATCCAACGAAAAGCTTGGAAACTTCAATTGGCATAACCTCTTTTGAATGTCTAACAAATCTCTTTTGATTGCATTATGCCAAAGTTGAATACCATGAACCAGAATTTGTCCTGTGTTTGGACTAGAAAAGGACATTTTACCCCATTGCCAAAACCGTTGAAACAAACCGGTTGACGAATCCGCCTGATGCTGAGATGAGTTCTTCTTAATGTTTTCAGACACTTGTACAGACTGAACTCCTTTCATAATCTTTGTAAGACCCGCGAAAGAAGATCGGTTATCGTCAACCAGCCAAGAGTTTACGACCTTGAGAGAAATGAAAATTTAAAATCTTGTCACAATATGCAAAAGAATGAAATAAGAGACACATCTCTCAGTATATAGAAGAATTAATACTACCAGTTGCAAAGAGACATCCTCTGGGACAACTTGTTTGATGCAATTCTCGACTTCAAATTTCTCCGCGGGAGAGAGTAAAGATGTCATCCATGGGAAAATCTGTTCAAGCACCATCACTGGAACACTACAGATGAACTGCCATACAAGCGATGCTTGTTCTTCAAAAGAGAAGTTGTCAATTAACAAAGGAAACACCTGCATACATTACTTAAAGATTATACTTCTGATAGTCTATTTCCATTAAACATTGGATAATATTAGTTTTAGTTCGTAATTTTTCAATAACTAATAGTGATTTTAATCTACTAAGTTATAATTACGTGAATTTCATCTTTTAAACCTAAAGTTTTAATGATATTTTTATATTTAATTTCTCGTGTATCACACCGTACTTTATCTAGTGTATATCCATACCTGACGCTCTTCTTTAAGCATATGTTGACATATGGAAGACTGAATGGTGCCAATACATAACACAACTTGGCGAAGTACATCTTCAATGTTCTCTTTTTCTTCTTCAAGAACATTAAGCCAGTGAAAAACCGAAGCGAAAAGATCGTCTGTGGCATCGTGTTCAAGTGAATAATTAAAAACAATGTTCTTCACACGAGTGTCCAAGGCTGAAAATATAATCTGTCCAAAAATAAACAAATCATTATCATTATCAGAACGATTCAAGTTTGTGTGTGTAATTAATCGTTGACTTTTCTTTGCTTTGATATGGTTTAATCGTGGATTCAATCAATTTTAATGATTCTAATAGATTGTTATTTGATTTTACGGGTCAATATCAGCTAAAATTTTAATCCGATAAGTTAAATAGTATAATGTATGAAAATATCGAAAAGGAAACTAATCGGAAGATCACTATTTAGCGGACACGCGAAAGAGTAAGACTGACTATAAAGTTTATTAGCATATCTAAAAAATGTATACTTTAATGCTGAGTTCTCAAAATATGGAGATGATCTAACCTCATCTTCAGCTGCTGAGTGATACATATAGACAATCTTCAGAAACTCAAACTTACGGCGGAGCTCCACCGCCAGATCAGGACCGGACCGGACTACATCATGATCACCGGCTAGGCGCTGGAGCTCCACCAGCTGAGCACGGAAAGCCTTGTGGAAGTAAACGAACAAGATAATCGGAGCATTCAAGACGGAGTGGACCGCAGAAGCGGAGGAAGAAGAAGTCGACGCAATATCCGGCGGTTTATTCTCCCGACGGTTCTTGTCCGGCGGAAGTGGAAGTGGATAATCTCCGACTCCCATCCACCACCATGAACAAGAGAAGAAGAGAAGCAAGAAAGAAGAAGAAGAAGAAGGAAACGCGTTGACGTGAGGAGAAGGTGTTTTAAAGGCTCGATGAACATCGTCGTCGTCAAGCTCTACATTGAGGATTTGTTTAATTATTTTTAAGGGTTTAAGAGTTTTATTACGTGACCAAAAAAAAGAGTTTTATTATATTTCTTAATGATGGAGACGTTCCAAATCTCAACGACTACTAAGGCATTTATCATACATAAGTAACATAACTACAACAAATTTTATACTCTCTCCGTTCATATTGATACTAGAGTTGAACGCGAATATATTTTTGGTTATACTCGCATTTAATTGTATATCATTTTGTATATATAGTTATTATTTTCAAATTTTTTATTTGGAAAATGTTTAATTTAAACGTGATCAAGTTTTTTCGAATATCGGATTCATAATTTTATATATTATTAATCATGTTTAGATTAAAACTTTTAGAATTTTCAAAACTTTTAGAATTTTCAGNTTTAGATTTGAGATTTTCGAACTTTCAGATTTTCTCGGATACTCGTATGGGTTCAGTTCGGATAATATTCATTTTCCGAAATACCGTGCAACCAAACCCGTTAGAGTATTTTAAAAAACATCAGATGACTAAACTTAAATTTTT
>OVAN01000741.1:28172-51337 GCA_900406275.1 Anastatica hierochuntica | reverse complement strand
CGACCTCCTTAGTCTAATTGGGCTTAATTTCAAACCCAAATTAAATTCCTAGGTCTAAAATTTAAATAAAAAGCCTTATATTAATTAAACTAAACCAAGTGTAATTCAGCATAATTATAAAACTTGGTTAACTCCGGTTCTGCTCCTTGATCTTCAATTTGAATTGGTTCAGAATGAACGATTAAGGCAATTTGATCTTGAAGCTTCTTTGTCTTAGATCTCGTAACTGGGCCTTTGGATAAAACGAATGGATCAGATCCTTCTTCTATCTCTTTAGTCGAATCCAGCAGCTCATTGTCCAAGCTCTCTTCGTCTTCACTATCACTTAGCTCTAGTACAATCTCTGAAGCATTCTATATTGCATCACATGTTCTCTTTGACTCGGGTGCCACGCATAGCTTTGTGAGACCCGAGGTAGTATTAAGTTTTAGGGGAACCTTTACAAAGGTAAAGACAGGTGTATCCGTTAGAATCCCTGGAAACCGTTACCTTCTTGTCGATAGCTATGTACTTGGAGTACCAGTTCAAGTAGGACCCATAGTTTATCTGGCAGACTTGTTAGTTGTTCCCCTAGGACAACATGAGGTGATTATAGGAATGGACTGGTTGTCCAAATATTCTGCGAACTTGGATTGTGGTCGTGGCAAAATTACCCTCAAAGGAAGAGGGTAGCCGCCAACCACGTATAATGGGATATGCCCAAGCAGTAGGGTATCATTCGTATCCGCTATGAGAGCTGAGAGGAATTTGGTAGAAGGCGAAGTGTACCTAGTAACGATGATCGTTCTTGGAGGAGAAATGGAGGAAGGGCTAAAAGTGGAAGACATACCCATTGCAAAGGAATACCAGGATGTATTCCAACCATTGGAAGGATTACCTCCACCATAAACCGACCCATTCACTATTGAGCTTGAGCCGGGAGCAGCACCGATAGCAAAGGCACCTTATAGAATAGCGCCGGCCGAGTTAGCAGAACTGAAGAAGCAATTAGAGGACTTGATGGAGAAAGGGTTTATTAGGCTGAGTTCATCACCATGGGAAGCTTCGGTCCTATTTGTGAAGAAGAAGGACGGAAGCATGAGGCTATGCATCGACTATCGTGGGATAAAAAATGTTACCATTAAGGACAAGTATCCTTTGCCACGTATTGATGAGTTGTTGGACCAACTCCAAGGAGCAAGTTGGTTCTCGAAGATTGATCTAGCCTCAGGATATCATCAAATCCCCATCGTGGAATCAGACATCATGAAGACAGCTTTCCGGACACGGTATGACCATTACGAGTTTGTGGTAATGCCGTTTGGACTTACTAATGCGCCGACTGCCTTCATGCGGTTGATGAACGACGTATTCCAAGACTACTTGGATAAATTTGTTATCATCTTTATAGATGACATACTCATTTATTCCAAGAGTAAGGAGGATCATGCAGAACATCTCTAAAAGGTGTTGGAGCGGCTTAGAAACCAGAAGTTGTTTGCGAAGTTTAGTAAATGTAGCTTTTGGAAGAGAGAGATCGGATTTCTCGGCCATCGAGTATCAGAGAAGGGCGTTTCGGTAGATCCTGAAAAGGTTAAAGTGGTTAAGGAATAGCCACGACCTACCAATGCTACGGAAGTCCGAAGTTTCCTAGGCTCGGTAGGATACTATCGGAAGTTTGTGAGGAATTTTTCCATCATATCCAAACCCTTAACACACTTGACTGGGAAGGAAGTATCATTCAAATGGGATGAAAAGACGGAGAAGGCTTTTTCACTATTAAAGGAAGCTTTGACGACGACACCTGTACTCACACTACCAACATCGAGGAAGCCATACACGGTGTATACTGATGCATCTCGAGTAGGACTGGGGTGTGTGCTCATGTAGGATGATAAGGTTATAGCTTATGCTTCACGACAATTTCAGAAACATGAGGAGAATTACCCTACTCACGATTTAGAGATGGTGGCGGTAGTATTTGCTCTGAAAATATGGAGATCCTATCTTTATGGCGAGACGGTCCAAATATTCACCGACCATAAGAGTCTCAAGTATCTATTTACCCAGCAGGATCTGAATTTGAGACAGAGAAGATGGATGGAGTTTATTGCAGACTATGACTTGCAGATTCCATATCACCCGGGGAAAGCGAATGTGGTGGCCGATGCTTTAAGCTGAAGGAGAAGTGATTCGGCTGCTGAAAAGGACTTGGAAGCATTGGAAGCGAAATTTAGAATGGTTAGTCTTTCGGCTATTGAAGGGGAGAGCAGCGAGCCCTTAGGTTTACGGGCAATGAATCAAGCGAATCTTCTACAGAGGATACGAGATGAGCAAAAGGAAGATGTGAAGCTTAAAAAGATTGTAGAAGAACTTCAAGAATCTGGAGGAAGAAATGATAGTGGTTATCACTTAGCAGAGGAAGGAACTCTTCTATTGAATGGACGAATAACAGTCCCTGCTGGGAAGGAGTTATGAGAGGAGATTCTCAGGACGGCACACCACTCCATACTTAGCATCCACCCTTGGAGCACTAAGATGTATTGAGAAATACGACGATACTCCCACTGGCCAGGAATCAAGCGATCAGTGGCGAAGTGGGTAGCTCAGTGTCAAACATGTCAGCAGATTAAAGCTGATCATCAAGTTCCTGGAGGATTGTTACAAAGTCTACCAATACTAGAGTGGAAGTGGGAAGCGGTAGCCATGGACTTCATTACGGGACTACCTCGAGCTCCGGGGTGAGGAAGTGATGCTATATGGGTGGTGGTCGACCGACTAACAAAGGCTGCACACTTCCTACCTATTAAGGTCGTTGATAAAGTTGATGTGTTGGCAAAGTTATATCTTAAGGAGATTGTGCGACTACACGGGGTTCCTGCCAACATAGTATCTTATCGTGACCCAAGGTTTACGGCACATTTTTGGAAAGCCTTTCAACAGGCATTGGGGACGGATCTTCACATGAGTACCGCATTTCACCCAGAGACCGATGGGCAGACTGAACGAACGATCAGGACACTAGAAGATTTATTGAGGATGTGTGTCCTTGATTGGTCAGGTGCTTGAGAACAATACTTGCCTCTGGTTGAATTTTCTTACAATAACAGCTACCATGCAAGTATCGGGATGTCCCCATATGAATCATTGTACGGGCGACCTTGTCGAACACCACTATGTTGGGTCGAAGTCGGAGAAAGAGGGATATTAGGACCCGACGTTGTGAATGAGACTACTGAGAAGATAAAGATTGTCTGTGAGAATATGAAGAAAGCCCAGGACAGACAAAAGAAGTACGCAGATCAGAATAGGCGTGAAGTGGTTTTCCAAATTGGAGATTGGGTCTACTTGAAAGTAGTCGCGCAGAAGGGAAAAGATAGATTTGGGAAAGTCGGGAAGCTAGCTACCCGATACATTGGACCGTATCGAGTCATGCAACGAGTGGGAGAAGTTGCCTACTGACTAGAGTTGCCGGCGGACATGGCACTTCATCCTGTTTTTCATGTCTCTATGCTCAGGAAGCATATTCGAGACCCTAGAGAAGTTGAACCGCAACGGATCGAGAATCTGCGTTCAAATCTAACCTACCCCGAAGGGCCATTACGGATTGGAGAACGCCGAATAAAAAGGTTGAAGAACAAGGAGATCGCTCAAGTTTAAGTATTCTGGAGAAAACAGCATCGGGTAGTAGTGACTTGGGAAGACGAAGAGAAATTCAGAGTCTTACATCTTGAACTGTTTATAGAAGCTGAAGGTAATCAGGGAGTTGGAACTTCAAACCCGTAAGAAATCGGGACAAATTCTATTAAGGGGGGAGGATGTAATAACCTTGTTTAGTAGTAAAAATGCTAGTTGAGCCGCACCAGAGAAGCCGGAAATTTTAAGTTGGCATTATGGAAAAGTAACGGCACGGGAAGACTCCTTAGAGAATTTGGTGGAATGGAAATGTCAGCGGATCAGCTTAAAAAGCCCTAGATGACCGGGGAATGAAGTCGGGAACTTGTTCCTAGGCCATTGAAAGGTAAAATGGTCTTAGGAATAAATGGTAAGGATATTCCCCGGAGAAAAATAGGTTTTTCTCAGAGAAATATTTTTTCCGACTATTCGGACACTGTACGGCACGTTCAGATCTAAGAAACGAATGTCCCGACACGTTCTGGCTCGATCAGGCACTGTTTGGCACATTAGGATATGTTCGTAACAGTCAAAGGCACGTCCGAACAGTGTCCAGGCAGGTGCCTGCGTGCCTGGTTCACCAGTCTGGCTGCCTGCTTCAGCAGAAGCAGCTGGACATGTGTCGGCTCGCGAGCTGAACGTGGTGTCCACCATTTTCTGCCGAGCCGACAGCTCGTGCTTGTGGCCAGCAAGGTTTCCCACGAGCCAAACCACATTTCTTCGAGCATCCAACCCTATAAATACCCTAGGACCACGCCTTAGTCTTCCCCATCCGGTAACTGAACCATAGCACACGGAAAAACCCTTCCCAAACGCAAAAAACCTTTCCTGACCGTAGCCGAACACTGTCCGAGCGTGGAAGAACTGTCCCAACCATAGAAAAACCTGTCCGAACAGGAAATTCTCAGGTAATAACTTTCGGCCTTAGTTTTTCCTTAGCATTTTCGTAGCCTAAGTATGCAAATAGGTTCGGATCTCATTTCCGACTAACGGAACATGGGGAAATCCTTTTCTATTTATCTAAATAACATGTTTAGAGGTCCGAAACTCTGCCGAAATTTCCGTAGGAGCTGAACCCTTCCCGGAACCAAATCCGACCGCTTTAACCGAACCCTAAGGTGAGTCTCGGTTAGGGTTGTGTGTTGATTGTGCGATTAGCGCCTGCAAAACAAGAGTATTGCGTGCTGCATGTTGATTGATTGTTTGTTATTATGTGATATGTGATGATTGCGTGATGCATGTTGCTGTGATAGATATAGGTTATGATTGATGATTTATGCATGCTATGTGTTGTATTGTTTGAACCTCGGTTCGGACAATATAATTTGCTTGTCCCGGGTTCACTTGGTGAATCTTGATTGGATTGCGAACGGGTTCGCTTGGTGAAGAACCCGTAGTGTGAGTCCAGCACTCGGGAGAAGTGTCGGAAGAGTCATTGGTATCCACCTAGAGGCCATAACTTGTCGGGGCCGTACCAAAATTAGTTCCGACAAGTTATGTTGAGCACGGTGATAGGGTTAGCGACCCTCGACCAGTGCGGGCAGGCCGCATGGCGATGCGACAATTTTCCGGGCTATTGGCTTTTTAGACTTTGTGTCTAGAGTTAAGAGGCACAAGAAGGGATTTGGATTGAAAGGTGGAATTACCAATGGCAAGGGGCAAGCCTCGACGATCCACCGGGATCAACCTCCCATATAGGGTGGATGTGTGTTGCATTGCATGATAATTGTTGATTGTTTGTGTATTGCAGTGCATGTTGTTTGTTTGAATTGCTTTATGCATGATGATGTTTATTGCTTGTGGGAATGGGGGGTAAAAAGTAACCGAACTCACTGAGCAAAATAGTTGCTCATTAGACTCTTCGTTTTGCAGATAACCCTAGTGGGGTAAGCGGGACTTAAAGAAGCAACAGCTGCTGGTGTATATTCGTTGCCTTTTACAAAGACAGAGTACGTTTGTAATAAGTAGTTTTGCTTGCAATATCGGCCGAGCTATATGTGTTCGTATGTTTTGAACCTAATAACGTATATAAAGTACATTTTATAAAGAAATTGCGAGTTACATATGATACTAGTCCTTGTCCGGGACGAACCAACTTATGGATTCAGACGAGGGTTGCAAAGCCTTAATTTGGATCTGTTAGGATACATGTTTTCAAACATTTGATCTTGGGATTTCGGACTTGTTCTAGGAACCTCGGGTCGAGTGTTTGGGAACATAGTTGTAGCATCTCTGATCGGGACGTTTCGTTAAGGTTAACTGGTTTGTCGTGCATGTTCTTGTTTGATTGTTGCACGGCAGATTGGTTGACTTTGACCTAATCATGATCGAGGGTGTTACAGTGGGGCTCACATTAGCAAAGGAATTGGGAGTTCGAAAGATCGCGGTCAACAGCGATTTACAATTGATCGTCAAACAGATCCAAGGCGACTATCAAGCTAGGGACGCAACCATGACCAAATATCTCATGATGGCGAAGGAACTCATAACAGACTTTGAAGAGTGCAAATTGCACCAAGTACCACGGGAAGAGAACAGTCAGGCCGACACGTTGGCTAACCTTGGATATGCGGTTCAAGCTACCGAAAGCCTAGACATCCCTTTGCCAATGTTGCAATGGCCAGCCATCGCTAAAGATGTATTCGCCACAGAAGAGGAAGCAGACAGTGACGTGACCCAAGGGTCCACTGAGACAACATACAACTGGATAACACTGATAATAAGATACCTCAGAGATGGGAGCCTACAGGAACTCAAAGCCGAATGCATCAAGATCAAACGACAAGCTGCAAGGTATTGCCTAATTAGGGAAAATCTCTATCGACGATCCTTCAAAGGACCATTGCTAAGATTCCTTGGATGGCCCGAGGCAATACTTGCCTTAGAAGAACTCCACGAAGGCATCTGCGGATCACACTCGAGGGGCAGGAGCCTTGCCCCAAGCACACAAAGAGCATGATACTATTGGCCAACGCTAGTAAACGATGCAAAGCTATACGCACATAATTGCAAGAAATAACAGATACACGCCTAAGTGTCCAAGCTTCCCCCCGAGAATATGAAGCCAATAGAAGCATCATGACCTTTCGCGAAATGGGGCATGGATATAGTTGGGAAATTCGTTGTGGCACCTTCACAGAAGGTTTTTCTGCTCGTGATGACGGACTACTTTACCAAGTGGGTTGAAGCAGAAGCATTGAGTCTAATCACAGACGTTCAAATACGGAGTTTCCTCTGTAAGAGAATCATATGCAGGTTTGGAGTGCCCCACGAGATTATCAAGGACAACGGGCCCCAATTCACTAGCAATGCTTTCAAGGAATTCTGTGAGACATGGAAGATTAAACTAGGCTTCGTCACGCCCCGTCATCCACATTCAAATGGCCAGGCAGAATCAACTAATAAAACCATCGTCGACATGCTAAAGAAAAAGCTGGATGCGGGAAAAGAACTATGGATCGATGAGCTCCCTGGCGTGCTATGGGCTTACCGAACAACAACCAAATTTGCCACCGGCGAAACACCCTACTCCATGGTCTATGGCACAGAGGCGGTCATTCCGACAGATATCAGCGTCAAAACAGCCAGATCTCTCTACCACGACGAAGAAACCAACGATGAAAAAATGGCCCTAGACCTAGACCTAATTGAGGAAAAAAGGGATGCTGCGATGGTGCACAATTGGTGTTACCAACAAGAAGTAGCCAGAAGCTACAACAAAAAGGTCAGAACGCGAACTTTCCAGAAAGAAGACTAGGTCCTAAGAAGAATGTTGGACAACACCAAGGATAAAGCCGTTGGAAAGCTAGCCCCAACCTGGCAAGGTCCTTATAAGATCATAGAAGTACGAAATGTCGGAGCTTACAGGCTACAAGACAGGCATGGGAGAGAGAAACCAAACAGCTGGAATGCCCTCCACCTCAAAAGATATTACTTGTAGGTAAGAGGGTCTTGGCATAAGCCTTGGCACTCCTTCTCAACCATGAGATGGCCATCATTTTCCTTATATTTCTATTATGTAAGAAAAGCTCTGCTATTCTTTGACGAAAGAAACTTCGGGCCTTAAAATACATTCTTGAAAGAAAAGGATAACGATTTCTTTTGGAGAAAAAAATATATACACTATCTTTGAAACCCTCCTTAGGAATAACTAAGGGCTTGATGCCCCACGCTTGGTTAAGACCACCACTAAGGCCTTGTGCCAAAAAATCCATATAATGCAGACGAGATCCTAAAAACCATGGTCGAAAGGCCATCGCGGAATGCGAACGGGCTCCCAACTATAGTCATCGAATGCATACCAGATCCTAAAAACCATGTCTGAAAGGTCATGGCGGAATGCGGACGAGTCCCCAAAAACCATGGTCGAAAGGCTGTGGCGAAATGCGGGCCATATCCTAAAGATGTTAGATGTAATGCATCAAAACTAAAAGTTAGCAAAACTATGAGTTAGCAAAACTAATGGATATGTGCACCCCTGTCCATCCTAGTAGCGGCTCATAGAAAACTTAAAACCGGTCGGTCACAATAAAGCTAGCAAAAACTCTGACACGCGGTGTCAATAAGGCTTTGGCCTAGGGACTAAACGTCCAAACAGGCCTCATGCCCACAGGCTTCACGCCCACCAAGAAAACAACCCACAATAGAAAGGGCTAATACCGCTGATCACATTCTCTAGCCTTGGATAAAGGCCATGTGCCCAAAGGCCTTGTTCCCACCGAGCTCACGATAGCTCACTTTTTAGCTAACGCTAATGATTGTCTAGATGTCTTTGTTGCAGAAAAACAAACTCAAAAAGAAGTTTGTGCATTAAAAAGGCACGGAAAAAGACAATTCATATATATAAAGAAAAAAGAGTTAAAATCCAAACAGCCATGGCTTCAACAAAAAAGAAAGAAAGAAAGGACAGCATAAAGTCCATCACGCTCCATTCTCCACTAACAGCTCAAGGGCTTCTCTAGAAGGGCCAACTCTAGTCTCTCGGTCGGAGAGCAGGGTGAGCAGGATCACGGAGTAGTCAGGAGGGGCCACTCCACCTTCTATGGCTTGCCTAGACGTCTCCCGTTGGTAGTTCGCCTCCAACCTATCCAGATCCCACTGCAGATAGCGCCCCTGGGTGAGGTCCTTAGCCATCTCCCGACGAGCGATGGCATCAACACTCGCATAAGTAGCATCCCTCTGGTACTCCAAAGACTTGACCTGTTCCAAAAGATCAGTGACCTCATTCTTATGCAAGGTCACTAGTTCCTCCGCATACTGAGCCCTGCGTGTGGTATCCTGCAACTTCCTGAGGGCCTTCGCAGCATTCTTCCTCTCCCTGGCCAGCTCCTGTTCCAAGTCTCTCTGAGTGGGATTCGGCTCAGGAACCAGAGCGGGACCCCTGGTGCTATGTTCTTTGAGAAAAAAGATGGTCGCCGCAAGCTGCAAAAAGATGGTTGTAAAAGCGATTCTTAGCCATCACCACCACAATAGAATAGAGAGAAAGCAAACCTGCATGAGGTCAGTGTAAGGGTCCCGGGAAGAATGGAGCTGGTTCTCTATCATCTCCAAGAGGTTGTACGTGTACAACTCTTCTTGGAGACCATCTGCAACCGCTCGGCCTTCCCTGGGGTTAGCCCTAGGCCTTTTTGAAGGCGAAAGCGGAAGGGTCTCGGACCCTCTCAAAACGCTATAGCCGGGAGACAGAGGAACATTAACGACATGAGACTCGAGAGCTTGAAGCTTGGCCTTAGCCGCGAAGGCCTTGGCCAAAGCAGAAGACGGAGGAGCCTCGGATGGAGTTTTCTATCCATAACTATAATTCAAGAAGACCGCAATGTCCCTAAATTAGCAATAGGCAACTCTATACTAAACACAACAGTATTCGGAAGACGAAAACTTACCGGAATTGGGAATCGCCGGTAGCGTGAAGGAGCGGTGAAGAAGAGAGAGACGTGATGTGCCAAGAGTGATGGCAGAAGATGACCAAGACTCTTCGCTTTCGCGCTTATTTAAGCCTAGAAATAATGGGCCGGAAGCGAAAAGCGAAGCCCAAACCATGCCATGAAGTTCAAAGCCCAAGAGATCATCTAGAAGATTCAGCCCAATAAGAGCTAATGAGACTCGCCAAGAATGAAGCCATAGCAGCAAAGGACTGGCAATGCCAATGAATGCCATGGCTGAAGCTACACTCTATTTCTTTATTTTTACAAAGTCGATCCCAGCACTAAGGTATGAACCGAAATCTCGTAAGACATGATATACTCTTCAAATTCCACACGTGGAAAATGAAAAGTAGGGGGCAACTGTTGGGGGTAAATTTATTCCCTTAGAGTCCGACCATAGCCTAGACCAATGAGACATAGATAAACCCCCTGGTTGTAGGTGATAACTCAGGCCATAGCCAAGGACATCATCGCCAAGCCAAGGTCATAGCCGAGGTAGGGCGAATATCCCCTAAGTCAGTCTAAGATCTCAAGAGATAAGGACAAATGTCTTAATTGAATCTAGGGAAATATTCCTTTTGTATGATAATCTCGAATATAGGAGTTATCCATAAGATAAATGGAAACCCTAACTCGAAAAGCTATATATACAAAGGGAAGAACCATAATTCAAGGATCCGAGACTTTGACACCCAAAACACTCATATTGTAATCGACCTCTTATTCAATCAATAAAGAAGAGTCTTTTACACATCCTTTGTCTTTCTCGCTCATCACTCTTTCCAAAACCCTAAACCCTTAGTAAACTTATTCTCGTTCTTCTCCATCGAAGAACGTTCAAAAAACCCCCAAACATAATATATTAAATGTATGTTTTATATGTATTTGTTAAGTTTTATCATTATTATAGTAACTTTTATTAATGTCAAGGACTATAATGCAAATGAATAAACTTTTAAAGAAAATTTTGAGGATTCATGGTGGGAGAAATCAACCCTCAAATCCACAATTTGAGGTTTTGCTCCCCTTAAAACAAAATGCATGGTTGGAGATGCCCTAAGCAGCATTAAAAGAAAACCACTATAAATATATAATGAAAATGAATGGATAAGAATAAGAGAAATTAACCAATAAATTCCAACTTTTTCTTCTTAAGGTTGAAGATAGAGATTCTAACACTCTTCTGGAAAATGAGATCTATTTCGTTCTCTCGGCCTCTAAAAGTCAGAGCCATCTCAAGGCGTCAAACATGACGTTTCTCACTGTGAAAGCTAACGATATGTTCGAGAAAGAGGTGGAGAAAGAAAAATCCCAAACGAAAGAGTGGAAGGATCTCACAAATAATGAGAGAAAAACAAAAATGATGAATCTAACTAATTAAAGGGGTTAATTTTGCATTCTTAAGCTTTCCAAATCATCAAAATTTGACGCTCTAAAACCCTGACACGTCCACCGTCACATTTATTCCCCTTAAAAATCTCACATCTATTGTACTATGGGCTGAATAATTAAATTTCATTGCCATACAACTTGTGTGATTAATATGACCATATTCACTGCCATATTATAATATGGGCTACCAGCCCAAAAAGTCCATACAGAAAAGAAACAACTACATTCCAATAGATGAGTACCTTTCGTTTTCCCCCAATTATCGTAACTCTGTGTTTGTAATACCCTTTTGCATTAAGAAAGAAATATTTTTCAACTTTGCTGGAAAAGTCATCACGGATGAGTTGAAATAGCTAGCGGAAGAGGTAAGCGACAATATAAGAGACTCGATCTTAGGCAGCCAAATGTTTGTCAAAGTATACAGCAAAATCAAAGAGAGTTGGTGAAGGAAAAGAGAGAAGAAGAAGCGAGAGGAGAAGCTAATGGCGGTGATACACCTCGAGAGAAACGCAAAAAGGAAACTTAAGTTAGCTGCAAAGAACTAGGCTACAAGAAACAAAGGATTATGAGCAGTAAAATGGATAGATGGGCACGCTCTTGAGCTCGCTCGCATAACCACATTTTTAAAGCCATTGTTTTGTTTAATTCAAAGCCTTTTACTATAATTATTATCAGAGACTAGACTATGTAGTAGTGAAATGTGATACTTTTTATCTGAAACTAAGCCAACATAGATTTGTTTCTGGTTTAACTATTCAGCTCCGGTTGCTATTTCAATTCATACAAGCTCTTCGTTGAGCTGTTTACCACATATCACTCATCTTAGCTTTGCATCAAGGTTTAAAAAGAAAACTTCAACTTTGCTTTTTGGGAGCTTTCTACTCAAAGCTCTGGCTTAGAAGAACTCTTTGATTTGACTTTTTTCTCAAACGACGACTTCTTTATGTTCTGGCTTTGAATTCAAACTAACCCCACACAATCAAAGTATATACATTTTTTTTCTTTGATGTAAAAACATCTATTATGTTATTGACAAACTCAGTACATAGGAGATTTACTCTGGTTTGATTGGCCAATTTCTGTCTCAGCCTATAAAAATGTGGCATTTAATCCTTTATTCACTTGGAGAAGCGATATGCATGAAGATCGTAAAGATCATACCTCATCATAAACATTGTATGTCGTATAAAAACAAACCCGACCTTAAACATAAGCAGAGTAAACGACCGATTAGGGCCACCAACTTTTAAAAATATTTTTAAGGACTACGAAATTGTTTTTATTTAATAATAGTTATGCATAAGATCATCAAAATATTACTTTATTTATAAATATTTACATATTCTAAAACATATATAAAATTAAATTTCAATAGAATTTTAGTTAATATATCTATTAAAAGATAATAACTATATAATTTTCATTGCGGGCACCATTTTTATATATTGTTATTTGACTGGCCCTATATAAAAAGTATAGTGCAGAAATTTTCATAAATGTGTTAAAATAAGAAAGTAAAACAATTGTGAAGTACTCCCTCAGTTTTGTATTAAGTGATGTTTTAGGAAAATTTTTTTGTTTCAAAATAGATGATGTTTTCACACTTTTATGAAAAAATTAATGTTATTTGGTGTTTTTGACTATTAGTATTCTGAATTTTGATTTTCTATTGGTTGAATTAGTTGTAGTTAATGTTGTTTTTATTGAAAAGAGGTAAGCTGAATAAAAGTTAGTGAATTCTTAATTTCTATGTCGAAAACTACAACACCAAGTAAAAAACCAGAGGAAGTATTACAATAGACACAATTTAATAGTACATAAAAAATGTAATAATAAGATAAACATATACATATGACGTATACACGTAAATATTAGCATTTGACCTTGACATTCAGTTTAGTGGTTTCTGACAATGTCGACGTTACTTTCTGAATTCTCAACCTGACATAACTAATGTTGTTGAAAAAAATGGTTTATGACAATGTCTATGTTACTATTTTAGATTCAACATCATTTGATACACAAGAAGTACGTGGTGAGATCGAAGAATGATGCAAGAGGATAAACAAAGAGTTTGGAAAACCTGGATATCATCAATTTATCGTAAGTATACTCCAATTTCGATAAATGAAATAATTTCTTATTACCACGTTGTCGAGTGTGTCGTCGTTACTACAGTCATAGATTGTATGAACTGACTCCCTATCAATATATTGTCTATAGACATGGTTTGATTGGGTCTGAATCAGACATCAGTGGCCCAAAGAAGATCATATTGGTTATGTTAAATTTTATAAGATGTTCTCCTTCACTTAGTGGGGTTATACGTGTAAACCCATGGAACATCGAAGCGACTGGAGAAGCACTAAATGAGGAACTCTCAATGAGTGATCTTGAGAAACAGTTGCGACATGAGAAACACTTTCGGTATGTTAGTTTCATGATGTAGCTTATTGGTCAAGAATTTTCTTGCAAGACTTAGAGAGGATATGTGTGGATCATTTCAAGTAAAAGTGTTGAAGGATAGGTATTTGTTTTGGGTTTAGAGTTATGACGCTTGATCCTAACTTTAGAAAACTTTCAATACTGTGCATTTTTTCGGAAAACAAATGTGCTAAAAGTTGAGCTATACTGTTGAATTATGATGGCACTATGATGTTTCAAAACTCCTAGTTTTTGTTCACCTAGCTAAGAACTAAGAAAAAATGTTATCTTCCACTCCTCACAAAATTTATGAAACTTCATATTTAAATCTTGTATTAAAAATAGTAATTTCCATGGGCAAAATGTAAGAAATAAATGTCAAAAAGAGCTCAGCGGTATAAAAGGAACAATAATGTCAGAGGGGTAACAAAAGTTTGAGAGAGAAGAAGAGGATATAAATCATTAAAAAAGATAAAGAAATGAAAGATATAGCAGCATAAAGATATGAATTAAAAAAACAGTTTTGGCCTACTCTACAATTTTTTCAATGAATTTTGATATGAAGTATTATGTTAGATGGCATTTTTTTCCCTAAACCCATTTCTTAATAAAGATATATTAATTATAATCAATTTAATTTTATTGCTGGATATAAAAAATAGTAGATAAGAAAAGTTGAAGAACATACAAAATCCAAAAAAAGAAAATAATAATAGATGATGAAGATAAAAATGGTCAAGCAGAACAAACAGAAAAAATTCAAAGTATTTTCATAAATTTGCATTAGTTGGAATATCATTACTTTTAAAAATAACAAATTCAACTTTAATAATATGAACAATATTTTCAAAAATTATTATTATTTAAACAAATATATAAACTAATCCGCGCATAGCAATATATCTATATTTATTACAATATCAAGCAATACCTAGATATGTTTCCAAGCGAGGTACCTTTGTAATCATAACAACGATTTTGGAAAGACTCTCTCGCAGTGGCACTCTAAGGCCATGCCCATTAGAAGTTTTTAAGAGGTTCATGGGATAAAGTTCATAAGATTTAATAATTTTTTAATCAATTGGTGAAAAATTGTGTCAAAAAAAGCTTCTAAAATTTCATCACTAAGAGCCGCATGTGCTGAGTATCTTGGACTGTGCGCGGGCCCCACGACACGTGGCGGCCCGCGATTGGTTCTTTTAAAAAAAAAAAATTGTCAAAAGAAAAAATTAAAATATCAAATTAAAAAATTTTAAGGACTCCAAGTGAGTTTTACTGATGGAGATGCCCTAACTTTCAAAAAGGAAAATTAGGTTGAATGTTCATGAGAACACCATTAATTAGGTTTATATTACTCAACAAACAAATGGAGTGTGTAGGTTCTATTTAAGACAACTCTACCCATTATTTTGCTTAACAATAACACATAACGTTTTCTTTTCCATTTATCTTTTTTATTTCTTTTATTTACCCCTCTCCTCTTTACAAAATCCTCCCCTCACATTTTTCTTTTTTTTTATGCTTATAGTAAAAGTTTAATGATAAGTTTTATTAAAGAAATTTTTTTAATTTTGTAAACATATGTTAAAACTTGAATTTTTCAAAACGGAGATATAAATCTCAAAGAATTTCAAAAATTTTAAATACATAAAATGATTACGGATAGTACTTCATTTTTGATAATAATACTATTTTATCATTACCTATAAGTTCATACAAATGTTAAAAAAAACTTTCATGTTAAATTGTTTTCTTTAATAAGTTTTCTTTTTTTGTCGTCTATAGCCTAATGGCAAATAGTTCCTCTCACTATAGGCAGGTGCAAAATCGAACCCTAGTTCCGTGAGATGACAGCAGAGGTGGTGCAACCACATGCCCACTTGCTCCTCTCAAAAAGAAATCCGTAACAAGTTTTCTGTATTTAATTTTGTATTTTAATAATTATAGTGTAATTATGTAATGCATTCCGCTTAATTACCCTTTTTTATAATTTTTTCACTTAACAATTAGTAGATTTTGCAATTATGTAATGCACTCAAGTTAACCCACTATAATTAGTAAACAATATCATTATGAAATACTAGTTATGTATAAATAAATTCCAAATTACATTTGTTTAACGGTTGATTTTGTAAGATTTCTGTTGACGTAAAAATAGTATTACTGACGGATCTCAAAATCCAACTCCAAACATAGGTGTTTAATATGTAACGAATAAGCAACAAATGTGACAATTTGTTTGAATATATTGATGAAATAATGAGATACAATGCTTAGAGATAATGAAACTAGTGTGAAAGCTTGTCTCTCTACTTGAGAATTTCGAATGGCCCTTTCTTTGTTCTCTCCCTTCTCCTTTTATCCTTTTGCAGCATGTGTAACCGCCGTTCATGAGCATTGATCTCAGGATCTCCCCCCATTAATGTGTCAGTTAATGCATTCCGATTTTGTTGACTAGATTTGGGTCTTCTCTTCTTCTGCGGCCCATACCCTTCTTCGTGTTCCCTTTGATTTCGTTATTGGCCTTCTCGGCCCACTGCTGACTCCTGGTTCAACACTTCGGTTATTCAAACCGTATTTGGTAGGGTGGAATCCGCCTCCATCAAGAGCCCCCCTTAAGCTCGGCAAGGAAACCTGGTTAGGAGCCCTATGAGGTGGACTGTTAAGCAACTTTTCCTGGGGAGGTTTTGGAAAATTTTGAAGAATTGAATTCGGTTTGAGATCTGGTTTCCTTTTTTGGTTTGTTTGCAAAAGTTTCGATTGGAATCCGACTTGATTTGACCGATTTCTCATTGTCCAACTTTGGAAAGATTTGATTTGATTTGGTGCGGGCCCCGCCGTTGCCTCCACTCTCCGCATAATCCTTGAGATTCGTGTCATTTAAAACCCAAGACTCTACACCTACCTCTTCTTCTCAACGATTCGGTTGTATCTATCAAAAAAAGTTTGTTCTCTCTCTAACTCTCTCACTTCTTCTTCCTTACTTGTTCTATTATATCTTTTGTGAATTCTTCTTGTGATTCCACCGCTCCTCCTTGCCGTAAACCTAGACTTCGCAACTTTCGATCATGGACCCTGAATCCCTAATCACGCACCGGAAAAAACTCTTGTATCCTTCTCCCCTTTTCGTTGTCCGGCCCGACGATGCTGCAGGGTCCTCCAGTGAAATGCCCCTCTTGCTCGATGAATTCGTGGATCTCTCTTTCTTCCGCGCAGATCCTGACACGGGTTGAGAGGAGAGAGGCCTCGCCATTGCTATTGACAAGGATGACTTTCCGAAAGAGGACCACCATGTCGTCGTTCCAGTTGTTCCTGTGGTTGTTGCTCCGCTGGCAAATGCTCTGGTCGCTGCCCCGACCTCGAGCACCGTTGGGTCCCTCTAGACTCTGAGGGAGGAATTCAACATTCCTGATAATGCCATGTTCCTTTTCCTCTCTCCTCAAGAAATACCTTGGATCCCTCCTCCCAGCTACTTCTACATCTACGAGTCGTTCATCAGAAGTTTCCGCTTGTGGTTTCCCCTTCTCCACCTCCTGATGGCCTATTGCCACTGTCGCCATATTTCTCTCTCGCAACTCGCGGTGGGTGGGATTAGGACCATTGTTGGTCTCCTTGTACTTGCGGTGGATATTGACCTTAAGCTAGGGATCCAGCTCCTTGAAAGATTGACGTCTTTCAAGAGCATCAACAGGAAGCCCGGGTTCTATTATGTCTCTAGGAATCCTCAGTTCATAACCCTCCCAGACAGTAAGATTGACTTCTGGGTGACTACTTTTATGTGCAGAAAGACAGTAAGATTGACTTCTGGGGTCTACTTTTGTGTGCAGACCAACACCAACTTCTTTCTCGCTATCTTCTCCAGATCAGCCCGTAGGGACTGGAATTTTGACGCGGGTAGGCGACCTACTCATGTCGTCGTTTTTCTGGTTGCATTAGAATTTTTGACTAATCCCCCTTTTGTTTGTTTCAGTTCGTCCGACCGCGAAGAAAACCAAGGATTTCCTGACCTTGAGTGAGGACCTCGCAGTGCTCCAGGCTATCGAGAAACGCCGCTGGGTGAGTTACAACGCCACCCGCATTGCCGCCGCCGTCGCGTCTTTAGCTGATAAGGAGTCCGACAAGCCCTCTCCTCCTTCTAAGTCCCCCGCTCCGCTTTGCATCAAATCTCCTCCTCTGATGGTGCGTCCCACCATCCAAATTCCTAACCTGGAGCAGAGAGCTGCCGACGCAGCCTGTAAATGGGCTTGAAAAGACAAGGCAGAGGCAGCCCAACCTCAGGAGGTATTCCCCGTGGTGGAGAGGGATGACGCTACCGTCGTTTCTGCAGCTCTAGGAACCCCCAAGGGAAGCTCTGTCACTGTCCTAGGTGCTCCCACTTCCCATCCCTCTCGTGCACTTATGCCTCCTCCTCCTCCACCTTAGAGCTTTGCGTCCCGTCCTTCCTCTGCCTCTGCGAAGGATACTTCTTTGGCCAAGGTCAAAGTTGCTGCTGACAAGAGGAGGGACGGAGGAACGTCATCCTCTAAAGGGACTGCGCCACGTAGGGAGGCCCGAATCTTGCTGTCGCAGGGAAAGGCAAACAGTCTGGTGACTTTGGCTCCAAGAGGGGAGCCCCTTCTTCCCCTCCTCCCGTTCCCTCCAAGAAGCCAAGAACGGAAGACAGAGGGGTCTCCTCTGATCGGTCGGGGGAGGTGAAGGCAACCGACCACCGAAAATCGGAAGAGAGGAGGTCATCTCACAGGGATGTCCCAGACCATAGGAGGTCTGAAGAGAGAAGAACCCAGGGGACCAGGTCATCCCAGGAAGATGACAACATGCGTTTGTCCGAGCTTACCCTTCTCAAGGGAAAAAGTTCTGGTAAGGAACAGGGTCGTACCGTCATCGAGCTCGGGGAGTATGTATTCGAGTTCGGGTTCCCTGGAGATGTCTCCCTTGCTGAAGATGCCAAAGCCAGCGAAGAGCTGCACAACCACTTCCGCTGCCTAGGGATAAGATCACCGACCAGAAACTTCTCGGCAAATCCTCCATCTTCGAGGAGGTCTGCGTACCAATATTGTGGTAAATCCCTGCCCTTACTTTCTTACGTTTTTGATGAGACCTCCGCTGACGTTTTCCCTTCCCATGTCCCTAGCATATGGGCTTCGTTAACAACATGCAGTTGGAGTATGAAGAGCAGCTTGGCACAGTGAAGAAGGCCGCCTTCAAGCACTTTCACGATCTGAAGATCGAAAGGGAGAATATTGTCGGTGCAATAAAGCATGTCAATGATGCAAAGTTCTTCGCCAAGGCCTACCTCAAAAGGGTGAACGAGCTTGAGGCCACCGACTCCGCGATGCGCACCATGCTGACCTCCGCCAGGGAGGAGCTGAGAAAGGAGAAGGATGCAGTCTCCGAGTTGCAGAAATCGTTGGAGGCTTCACGGGAGGAAGCTAGGAAGAGAGAAGTCGAGCTCGAGAGGACGCTAAAGGCCAAAAATGACCTCGGGTGGAAGCTCGAGTCGGCATGGGCTGCTCTTGCTGAGGAGGTGGAGAGGCTGAAGCTCTAGAGAGATCGGGAGGTGAAAAAGGTGGTGAGAGGAGCGCGGAAGGAAGTGGCAGCTAAGTATAAGCCTAGGTTTGAGAAGGTGGAGAGAGTTATCAAGGACCTGGAGCTCGTGCAGGAGAATGCGCTCCTCCAGTCCTTAGCCTAGAGCCGTGCCGACTATTTAAAGGAGTTAGCCATGAGGGGTATCTCCGGTCTCGAGGCTGACAAACAGAAATGGGAGGATGCCTTAGCTGACATCCGAGCTGAATTGGAAGCTATTGACGTCGTGAAGCTCGACCTTGGGCAGGACCTCCGCGTGTCCCCTCTCTCTAACAGCTCCAGTGGGCTGGCTGCTCTCGCAACTTCTACCTTTACTGACCTAGAGGAGGTCTAATCACGGGAGGTGACTGCCGTCGAATCTGAGGACATCAAGGTGACAGTAGGAGAGCAGTCGATAGGGAAGGCGAATCTTCCTGCTGAGACTGCTACAGTGGTCGTTGGCCTTCCCACTAACCCCACGTTGGCCGTTGTGGACCCGTCCGTCCCGATTCTAGATCAATTCGGGTCGAACCTCCGAGTTATCTCCCCTGAAGCTGCCTCCAAGCTCTCGAAGGGTCTTGCCTAGGTCGCTTGCATTCAAAGAATTTTATTGCTTAGTCGCTTTTTTACGCCCAGAAGGGCTTTTAACTTTTCCTCTGTCTACTTCTTTGTTTCAACGTTGTACACCCGAGAGAGTTTTAATCTATGACATGTGCGCCCTCGAGGCTTTTATTTTAATTTTTACATCGTTTCCACCATACGCTCCGTGCTTTCTCCTTAATTCTTTGACCCATCTCATACGCTATATGCTTTCTTGCACACTCCTTATCCAACTCCTTAGTATTAGCGTTGGCTTCGGGAGTGACCTAGCACAACTGAGAAAACTAGGAAAACGTAGTTGACTCATCAAAGCTCACGAGGACTCTAGCCACCTATAACCGGTTAACACACCTTAACGAACACCATTGATCTTGAATTGTGCTGCTCTAGTGGGCAAGTTGGAAGAGAGTTGCCTTTGCCGGAAAGCAACTTCTCCATTCTGTAGGAACGTTGGCAAGTTGTGATTATGAGTTAGCTTGTCTAGAGTTTGATGAGGATAATTCCTTTTTTTTTACCTAGGTTGTCTTTGTCTTTAAGGAATACAAGGGCCCTCTTTCGCTAGTTCTTTTTTAACTAACATTTCACCCTTCCATGAAGTGGTGATTATAGGCGTGGAGAAGGGCTCCGGCTTACCTTATCAATAGACGAGGCGTCTAGGCGCAACTTGGTGGTGGCTTACCTTGTGCCACACTTTTAAATTTCAAAAGTGTTTTTGCGGGCATGACCCGATTGTCTTTAGTATGTTTAAATTCATACTAGATCAGGATGAAACCATACGGAGGTTGCCATTCCACTATTGGGGTATCGTTTCACCAGGGAATTTATGAGAAATACGCAACTAGGTCGGGCAGCCTGGCCAGGACACCAACGTGCAGAAGCTCGGAAAGTGAGATGAAAATTTTTTGAGAATGATTCCGTGTAAACATAGTACTTTATGATTTTTTTTTTAAAAGTAACAACTGCACTCATAATCGGGCTGCCTACATACCCTGGAGGGATCAAACCAGTTCGTAGTTTGTTTACAACGATGGTTTCATGGAACCATGTGTTTTTTTTGTTTTTTTTTTGCGACAATGTATTGCGTAAAATTGACCGATCATCGTGGGTTATGCCTATTGGGCTTGGCGTAGTTTGTTTTCATTGACATAGCACAACCTTGTAGTGTGTTGACTGCCATGCACAGTCACTACTCCGCCAGGCGTCGGAAATTTGATGCATTGATGGTAGGTCATTTGGATAGCTCTCATCGAATAGATCCACAGAGTGTCGAGGATAATGTTGTATATGTCGAATTTTGTTTCCATCTTGACTCCACCCAGGTATGTATCTAACTTGAACATCCCTATCGACTTCGTAGTTGCTCTGTTGAATGCCGTCAAAGGCTGCTTCGACCTCTTCATTCGAGCTTGAGCGAGCTCAATTTTGTCAAATGTTTCTTTGTAGAGGACGTTCACCGAGCTTCCGGGATCGACAAGCGCTCTTGCTATTTCGCAATCATCTAGTATCAGTTCCAACACTAGGGCGTCATTGTGCGGGTGGTCACCGTGCCTTGTCTTATGTTCGGAGAATTCTATGACCGTGTCTGTTGATGCAATTACCTGCATTTTGTCGTTTATTGAATTTACCTACCAACTGTAACTTTTGATAAATTGGACTGAGTCGTTACAGAACGGGTTTGCCCCCATTATCATATTGATTCGTTTACTGGCCATGGGGGCTCTATTATTTCCGAGTTACGTTGCTCCCTGTCGCGCTTCGAGGGGTCTGTGTCATTTTGGTACCGTGCCTACGCGGGCTGATCCCCCTTTTTGGCCAGTTCTCCAATCCTGTATTTGTTGAAAAAATATTGTTTGAAGACATGGCATTCCTCCATCGTGTGGCCCGCGGCATTGTGATATTCACAATACTTCTCCGATCCTTTTGCTCTGTCGCTTCCCGTCCATGTGTTGGACCGCGGCTTGTATCCTGCTCTTGAGCTTCTGTCTTGATTCCTTCCCCATGTAACTTGGTACGATCGATGCTTGGCTAAGCCTCCATCAGAGCGAGAACTCCCAGATAGTCGTCGAGCGTCCTTTTCATCCCTTGAATTTTCTTTGGATGTTGGTTTCGAGACCGCAATGTGCTTTTTTGTGTATGCCTTCTTTTCGTCTTCGATCTGAACGAACCTTGAGGCTCGGTGAAACGCATCTTCCAGAGAAACAGATCGGTTCAATATCAGATCTTCCTGGAAGCGAGAGTTATACCAGAGAGCATTCCGTAGAGCCGCAATGCCAGCATCATCACTCACAACGATGTTGGAGATTACCGACTTGAACCTAGCTAAGAAAGAACGTAAGGATTCGTCCTTCTTTTGCGACATGGTCCAGAGGTCATCATTTGATGTTCCCTTCTCGATGTACATCGAGTAATTCTTGATGAAGGCTGTCGATAATTCATTGAAGTTGTCGATGGTTTTGGCCTTCAAGCACGAGAACCAATTGAGGGAAGCTCCTGACAGATGTTCGACGAAGAGCTGACAGTACCCAACATCTTTGTTGTCTGCTATGAACTTGACCCTGTCCATTGTGATGCAGAACGCTGTCATGTGAGCTCGGGAATCTGTTTTCCCTTCATACGGCGCGATCTTAAGTTTGATGCTCGGTATGGTTGCGCTTATGATGCGATGCGTGAACGGGGTTTTTTGTGTCTCCTCTATTATTATGTCGACCTTAGGCACCGTGCTGGTTGCTTTGTGGATCTGGGATTGCATTGTTCGGAGCTCGGCCGTGCCTAGGCAAGGGTTTGCCTCAGTGTCGAGAGGTCGGTATCTGCCTGCACATGTGCACCCACTAGGTCTGACTCTCGCCGCCCTGGTGAATGATCATCGCTTGACCTTCGATCGGTGTTTACGCCATTGTGGCCAGGCCGGGTGACTGGATCTTGTAGTCCTCGAGGTGATTGCGATGATAGAGAATTCAACCTCGCTTGTTGAGTGGCCTAGATCTAGGCCAATTCCTCCAACCTTTGCCTTGATTGTCGTTCCTGCGTCTCTTGTCTTTCATTCGCCTCTAGGAGGAGAGTGAAGATTCCCTACATATTTTCGGGCAGTTGAGCCAGCGCCTCCTGTACATTGACCGTCTGTGCTGTTGGATCTTGAGGCACCACGTTGTTTGCATCGTCATTGATCAACGATGGTGGTGGCGTTCCGTTACCGTCGTTCTCTCCATTGTTTCCAGACATGATTTCCTAAAACCACCAAAGAAAGAACGACCGTGTGAAATGTGGAACGGAAGTTAGTACGGGTTTACCTGAGGTTCAGTTTTGGAAGTCAAATGTAGCGAAGCGGAATCCNAAATGTAGCGAAGCGGAACCCCCCCCCCCTCCTTCTAGCGCCAATTTATGGTTCTCAAAATTCAACTCCAAACCGAGGTTTTTAATATGTAACGAATAAGCAACCAATGTGACAATTTTTTGAATATATTGATGAAATAATGAGATAGAGTGCTTAGAGATAATGAAACTAGTGTGAAAGCTTGTCTCTCTGCTTGAGAATTTCGAATGGCCCTTTCTTTGTGCTCTCCCTTCTCCTTTTATCCTTTTCCAACATGTGTAACCGCCGTTCATGAGCAT
>OVAN01000741.1:0-28152 GCA_900406275.1 Anastatica hierochuntica | reverse complement strand
GGGCCCCCCCCCCCCCCCCCATTAATGTGTCAGTTAACGCATTCCGATTTTGTTGACTAGATTTAGGCATTCTCTTCTCTTGCGGCCCATACCCTTCTTCGTGTTCCTTTTGATTTCGTTATGGGCCTTCTCGGCCCACTGCTGACTCCTGGTTCAACACTCCGGTTATTTAAACCGGATTTGGTAGGGTGGAATCCACCTCCATCAATTACTATATACAAATAGTATGTAAGCATACTATGTTTATTATTTGGAATAGTTCGTCTATTTTCTATCTTATGTTAAAAAAATATTTATAACTTTCTAGTATATTATATAGCTTAGAAATTGTGTTATTAGTTGAGTTTCATATTTTATTACTTATGCAATGTATATTTTCAATTTCATTATTTCCGGTGTTTGATTATTTGCAATTTACTGTATCTCGCAAAATAGTATTTCAATTTGAAACAATATTATTACATTAACTGGAATATGGTGATTTGGTACTATTAAATATATATATATATATATATATATATATATATATCCGTTTTTAAAAATTCAAAATATATCTAATGTGGAAAAATCTATTTTTTCGTATGTTTAAAATTTTCAATTAACATTTTAAAATTATTAAAAATGAAACTAGAGAATTTTGGAGTTTAAGAGGTTTCCACAATAAAATTGAAAATATGGAAAAAAGAAGGAAAAATACAAAATTACACAAACCACTTGCTCAAGAGGTTTTCACTTGAGCCAAAAATTACTAGTTTTTCTATTAATGTGATGTATATGGTATATTCTTAATTATTCACCTTTATATGATTATTGGACAAAATTACCATTTCAAAAAAAAAACACTCTAAACCTATAGAGATTTCCAATGCCTAAACCAAGAAAAAACACTAACAAAGAATATGAGCCAACTTAGTAAATCTTATATGACCTTTTGTTGCCAAGACATCTATGTTTGGTCTCCAAACACTCTAGCGAAAACTCTATTATGTCTATCGCGTATATAATCTAATGTTCACAGTCAATATGTGATAAATGTTTCGGTCATAGATGCTAAATATATTGGATGATGATCAGTTTGAAGGTTTACTTTCAAAAGATACATCAAACATCTGCGTGTTTGGCTTATTAACATAATCATGGGATCATCCCTTTATTTTTAGAAATGATTGATAAAATTGGTAGTGTTTTATTTGGGTTTTAATATTATATTCACCAATATAGTCATAATTCTCAAATTATTCAAACTTTGGTTTTGCATTTGAAATGTTCTTTTACTAGTCATCTCCTGGTTTCTCTTTGGGATATCTTGAGCAATCGTAATAATCGAGTTCATTGATATTCCTGGTATAGTAGATGCTATCACACATACAATCATACTCAAATCGATGGGGATGTTTGATCTTAAAGGTTTTGGTTTTTTATTAAAGGTCTTGCTTCAGCATTTAAGAAGCAAATTTATATTATTAAAATTTACTAACATTTCATGTCATCAAAAAGTTTATTAACAATTCCAAACATGATTTGGTACTTTAAAAAAAAGCTAACTAACTGCAAGAATTTTACAAATTATTATTTAGTGAAGTTAGTAACTACTAAAAAGAAAAACAACTCTCATTTCCATTGTTGAAATAAATGATGGTAACTATAAACATCCAGTTAAGTCATTATTTACGATGTATATTTCAATTTCATTTTGAATTTATTTCTAAACTAAAAATATAAATTTATTTGAAAATAATAGCAAATGAATTTCAATAGGTTAAACAATATTATCCTCTATTCGTTTTCATAATTAGTGAATGTCAAAATTTTCTCTTGTACTCGACCATTTTCATCTATTTAAATATCACTTCTGAAAAAATTTCACTTGACTTTAATCGGTAAATAGTAGAACACAAAATCTGCACGTAGAGCGGACCCAATCCTAGTTATTATTTAAAGAGCTTTTATTCATCTAAGCAAAAGATGAAACATTGAGAAAAGCGAATTAGTTATGCTTACGTTGTTCATGAATGTGAGATATTTAGGGTATCAATGGATCAAGACCAGTTACTGGTCAGTTTTCGAGCATCAAAAATATCATCCACGATAGAGACCATTTCCTCAATGAATTTTTGGGAAATTTGTTCAAGAGTTAGAGAATTGAGTTAGCTTTCATATTGAAGTGGCTTCATTTGATTTGGAGCAGTGGACAAAGAGTTACATCAATTTTACTGAAGACTGATCTAGCTGTCTTGCATATGATAGGTGCGTAGAAAGGCAAAAACAAAAGAAAGATGAGTTAGGTCTTGAATCAGACATTCACCAGACTCAAGTGGATATATTCCAAATCTTTTAATGCCCAAAATTTCAACTCAAGGTTCTTTGACACGAAACCCAAACATTTGGAGGCGTTAAGGTCCTCTTTTAACCTAATTGACCTATAAAGTTAGAATATTATATATAGATGTTTTTATCCTTTCATTTTTGTAGAGTTGACTTAGACTAGGGTTTAATAAGTGTCTTCGGAGGTAGGGATAAAACCTTTGGGGTCCTGCCCTTTGTAACCTCCAAATATCCATCATCATTTTCAATACATCATCCATTCAGCCATAATTCGGTTATATCTTCTTCTTTCTCCTTTGATTAATATGAATGCTTGTTGTTCTCTATCATTTCGTGTTTACATGATATTGTGTGCTTAGTTTTCATGTTAGACTGTAGGAAACAAAGAGCTTATTGACCTGCTTGAATTGGATCTTAAATCGATTAGGATGTATCAATAATGTTATCATCTTAGCTTAGACTTAATGTTATCCACATGTTAAGCTGACTTGTGAATCGAACCTAAGTTGGTATGCATTCCAAGCTTGTCATACTGGTGGTTATAGTATTTGGTGAGCAATTATACATAGGTAATGAAGGTTGATCAATGTAAATTGTGAATAATCAATCATATACATTATTTAATGCATACACTTGTCTTCTACAAGGATCGTGCGAAAGTCGAATCCCTTAGTTGGTAAAAATATAGAATCCCAAGCTTCGAAAAAGAAATGATTTATATATGGGTTGTGTTCTAAATCTAAGCTAAAATAGTTCCCTAATATGAATCCTGCTTGCTAGTTAGTAAGTTCTACGGTTTTTTTTGTCTGTCTAATGTATGTTTCTCATTGATATATCCTTTGTAAATTTTGCTTTACCTCACTTTTCAAGTTGATTCAATTTTGGTTTGAATTTTCGGTTTGGAACGATTTGTTCAACCCTAACACTAGTTTTTTTTTAACACTTGAATGGAACTTTATTGAAAAAATCATCACCATGGTCAGATGAAACAAAGAAAAACAGAGAAAAAAAAACAGAGTTATAAAACCAGACTCGCCACAATAATTAAAAGGGATAAACGGACATTCCATTAGGATTCCTGGAGACTTGACAAAGCCTTCCTCAGTATTCAAAGTAATCAGATCATTACTTTTACTTCTTCCTTTACTCCTTTACCTTCTTATGAAGGAGAAATGGCTTCTTCATCAATAGTGGCTTGTAGCCAAGACGGACCACCGCGTTCTACATAATACTGATAACGATGATCTCGAGTCACACTACGTGCCATCTGATTCGCAACTGAGTTGTTGGCCTCATCAGTAAGTAATAAACTCCAAGCTACTGAAGATTCCAAAAACGTGCGAATCGCATTGGTGAGATGTCTTGAGAGAGGGGCTTCTTGCGGATTGTTGACGGTAGAGATTGCGAGGGCAGAGGATGATTCAAACACAATGTTTTGATACTTTAAATCTTTCATGCTTTCCATAGCCCAAGGAATACCTTGAAGGTCTGAGTCGAGCAATGAATGTAGATTTGGAAAGGCACGACGTCCATGTATAATCGGTCGACCATCATTGTCTCTCACCAACCAAGCAGCTCCACTGTGTCTCGATTCATTAATCCACGATGCGCCTATATTACACTTTTTAAAACCAACCTTGGGCCGACGCCAGTGTCCTCTATCATTACTTGAATTTCCTTCGTAGTGAGCCGCAGAGGAACTGTTGCCATTAACATGAAACCAAGCTTCTGTGTCATCTAGAGCTCTGGCTATCAATCCATCTGCATCAGAATGAATGCCTTCAAAGATCACTGCATTACGATCTTTCCAAATATATCAAAGCAACCAAGGAATTGAACGCCTTATGTTTATATGGATTCTTTGATTTTTGGTGCTCTTGAGAAGATGAAATACATTTAGAAAAACTGAATTCCTTGAAAAACCCCTCGGAGGTAGGGGAACTCCAGAGTTTTTCCAAACCCGATCAACCATTGGACATAAAAACAACACATGACAAATAGTCTCCTCACCATTATTGCAAACCTGACAGGTAGAGGCTGCCGTGATACCTCTGCTTCTAAGTTGAGAACCAACAGCTAAGGCTCCGGACAAGGCTCTCCAGCAGAAATGACGAATCTTTGGCAATGTTTTTAGCTTCCAGATTTGCGTCCAAACCATTTTCTCAAGAGGAGGAATCGACAAAGATAAGCCATGGTGTTCTGGTAAGGATTCGAACAACTTATAACCACTCTTAGACGTGTAAACCCCTTCCTTTGTCATGCCCCAAACTAATGCATCTTCAACCTGATTGGAGATACGCATTTTCAGGATAGCCGCAACATCTTTCGCAATAAACATTCGGTTCACGAGCAGCTCATCAAACCTGTTGGTGCTTGAATTAATCAAATCAGCTACCAATAAATCATTGTCCCTAATCCTTCCATTACTTATCGGGACTCTTGGTATGCCATCAACGATCCATTTATCTTTCCAAACGCTAGTGTTTTGACCATTGCCAATAGAAGTGACCAGTCCACGTTCTAGTAGCTCTCTACCATGCAAAATACTTCGCCACGCAAAGGAAGGACGATCACCCAATTTACTCTCCAAGAATGGTTTGTTGACAAAATATCTACTCTTAAGCATACGAGCCAACAAAGAATCTGGTTGAGTGAGAATTCACCACGCTTGTTTACCGAGAAGCGCTTGATTAAATCTTTCTATATCATGAAATCCAAGACCAACTTCTTCCTTAGCCTTGCATAATTTCGACCAAGCTACCCAAGGAATTTTCTTATGGTTCTCCTTATTATTCCACCAGAATTGGGTCATCACACTAGTTAGCTTTTTACAAGTACCTACCGGAAGTTTAAAAACCGACATCGCGTAGACCGGAAGGGCCAAAGCAATTGATTTCAAAAGAATCTCCTTACCGCCATAAGAAAGAGACTTAGCGTACCATCCTTGTAATATGGCTTGGAGATTCTCTTGTACAAAGCTTAAGAGATTACGTTTTGAGCCTTTAAAACATTCTGGGAGTCCGAGATACTTCCCTTCCCCACCCTCTGCATGAATTCCTAAGATAGCTTTCACGATTGCCTTATCCGAGTTAGAGACTCTTGAGCCAAAAATTATGGACGATTTTTGTGTGTTGATCATTTGACCAGACCCCTCTTCATAGAGTCTTAAACGATACTTTATCTTCTCTGCATCATTCTTGGAGGCTTGACATAACATAAGACTGTCATCGGCAAAAAGCAAGTGATGTACACTCGGGCCCGAAACATGAAGTCTGATACCATTTAATCGCTTGGCTTCTTCTGCTCTATTCAAGGTATTAACCAACGCCTCGGCACATATAATGAATATAAAGGGAGAGAGCGGATCTCCCTGGCGAATACCACGCTCTGGCCGTATGAAACCGTGTGTATTACCATTGAGCAAAACAGTGTACGTAACCGAGGAAACACAAGTCATCAACCACTTAACCCATCGTTGATCAAAACCTAACTTGTCCAATAGTTTTTGAAGGAAGAGCCATTCAACCCGATCATACGCCTTCGACATGTCCGTTTTGATGGCCATAAACTCTTTATTAACTTGGGTGTCCGTTCTCAAAGCATGCACCAATTCATGAGCAATAGTAATATTATCTGTGATCAAACGCTTGGCCACGAACGCACCTTGTGTCGGAGAAATCATGTCTGGAATAACTCGCTTAATCCGGCCACACAAAATTTTCGAGATGATCTTGTACTGGACGGAGCAAAGGCTTATCGGTCTCATCTCTGTCATGTGTTTCGGATTTGTAACTTTCGGAAGGAGAAAAATTTGAGTGTGATTCCATCCCTCTGGCATAGTACCTGTGAGAAAGAAATTCTAAGTTTCCTCTACGACACTCGATCCAACCACCGACCAAAAACGTTGATAGAAGGCTCCGGTTAAACCGTCAACTCCTGGGGCACTATCTTTCTTAATACTGAAGGCCGCATTTTTAACTTCTTCATGCGTCACTGATTCCGTAAGAATTTGGTTCATAGCTTCCGTAGTTCGAGGTTGAAGTCCCTCAAATAAGGCATCCATGTTACCAGGATTGGATGTCGTGAACAATTTTTGAAAATAAGTAGCGACAATACTACCTTTCGAACCTTCCTGAAAATGTTCATGACCATGCTCATCTTTCAGCATAAGAATTTTGTTCTTGACTTGTCTACCTTTAAAGCAGTTGTGGAAATATTTGGTGTTCTTGTCACCTTCTTAAAGCCACTTTTCTCTGCTACGTTGTTTCCAAAAGGCTTCTTCTTCCTTGTGGCATCCCAAAGATCGACCTTGATATTCCTCATCCTGTGAGCATTCGGATTCAGTGAGGATATCTCCCTTCTAAATCCAGTTTTAGTTTTTGCATTCTAGAGAGAGAATTGGTGTTGGAGACTTTTTTCCACTTGGCAATCTCTGATCGGCAGTGAGAGATACGATCCATGAGCTTAACATCTTTTACATGTTGCAATTTGTCCCAACCTCGTTTAACTACCTCATCAATACCTTGTCGATATAACAATCTTTTATCCAGGAAGAACCGACCTCTACCCTGAGCTTCTGTTTCAAGGAAAAAATGAATTAAGATAGGGCGATGATCTGAAGCCAACATCTCAAGATACTCCAACTTTGTTCTTGGGAATAACCGGAACCACTCCTCATTACCAAGACCACGATCTAAACGACATTGAATCCAAGTTTTATCACGCCAACCAGCCCATGAAAAACAATTACCAGAGAATCGAATGTCTTTGACCTTACAATTAACGATCATATTTCTGTAATCCCAAAAGGTACGGTCTTCTCTAAGGGATCCACCTTTCTTTTCTGCATTGCTTGTGAGTTCGTTAAAATCCCCCATAAGCAACCATGCCTCATCACGAGCTAGGCCAACATCAGTAAGTCTCACCCAAACACCATTACGCAAGGCTCGTATAGGATCCCCATAAACGCAAGTTAAGAAAAATTTTATTTATCCCAAAGTCACTCTTACATCAATAATACGCGTATCAGCAGAAATTACATCAACCAGAAATGTTTTTTTCCACATCAAAGCCAAACCTCCACTAAGACCAATTGGTTCCACAGTAATCATCTCATCATAACCTAAACTACTCTTCAAACCCAACATGTGTAATCACTTTTTTGCTTTGTTTCCATGAGAAAAAGAAAATCAGGAAAATGATTTTTTCGCATCTCCCTGATACGAAGAACTGTCTCGGTGCTTCCCACACCTTGACAGTTCCAACTCATAAGACTCATTGGAGATGCAGCGACTTCAATACGGAAGCCACCGTCTTTGATTGAGTTTTGGGAGACTTGACCAGAGCATTAACGATGTGATCTGTAGCCTTTCTTTTCTTGCCTTCATCAGGTTCTGTTGAAGTTGTTGCCTTCTGTCGTTTACTGTCAAAGGTCAGATTGAGATCGGGGATACTTGGACCTCTAGGAGTATTCCTTCTCTTCCAAGCAGGAGGTCGCTTCCTTGTTGATCTTCTTCCAACATTAGTCCCGGCCTTTGGATCCTTGGAGGTACCAAAGATTAAACCCGTTGGACTTTCAGTTAATAATGGAGAAGATAAACATTTGGACGAAGCTACTTCCTCTTCCTCTGTAGCCACTATCTCTTTAAAGGGGACCGAAAGAGTAGGTTGAATGTTCACAGGACCTTCCTTACGCATCCATTCATCTTGCTTCTTAAAAGAGAAAACCCTTCCAACTTTAGTACTAGCTGTTAAGGTAATTCTAGGTTGGTGAGATTCAGCAGCTTCAATGTCCCTCTCTATAGATTGGTGGACTCGCTCTATACGAGCCTGTCTTTCAGTTGGATCAGCATGGGACGCATACTGCATAGCCATTCTCGGATCTTCCTTCGATAGCGATGGAAACAAAGGCTGAAAACCAGGAGGTGGAAGCAGGTCACTAACAAGTGTTCTTACCTGCAATGAGGCTTGCTTAGATCCACTAGCAGTAGCCACTAGATCACTTGGAGCCTTTGATTTCAGAGATTGCTTCAAGAAAGGACATTTGGTGTTCTCGTGTGTGAGAAGAAAACAGTTGTAACACCTCTTCCGAATACATTCATATTCGTATTTGATTAACACCGTTCCACCACCAGGAATGTTTAAAGTCCTTGTTGGTCTCAATAGTTTGTCGACAGAAGTAGTAACCCGTACCCGAACATAAGCTGTCTTTTGAGACCCCTTAGGATCAAATTCAATTTCTCCAACTTTGCCTACAGCCTTGGCAAGACGGTTGAGAGTATCCACAGTGCACACAGCTCGCGGGATGTTATGAATCCTAACCCAAACTTCAAAGGTAGAGAGAAACGTTGGCGGCAGATCAGCTGACCATCTCTCCATCAATATAGTCCAATTGTTGAAGGACCACGGTCTATCCTTCAGCACCGTTTGAATATCTTCCTCTCTCTGAAAGATAAACTGGAAGCTATCATGAGATAAAGCTATCCTTTGCACTCTGTCATAAACCCTCCACAGGTCAGGCATAGTCTCGATCATCCGTGCCATGTGTTGTGCTTCAGGATTCAAGAATCTTCCAACAATACTCATGGAGTTATCACAACTTAACTTGAAACGGGGACTGTCGGGCAAAGAGATTGGTTCTTCATCATCCAGGGAGAATGATTGGAGTGCTAACTGAAGGTGGTCGGCCATGACGATGTCGGGAAGGATACGACGGAGCTTGGTTAATTTCCGGCGAAAAGTAAGCTTAGGAAACCAAGCAATTAAGGTTGATTGATAGATTTGGGCAAAGAAATCGTATAAAAGAACTGTTTTTGTAAACTTTTCGCTCATCAAAAATGGAAGGAAATCAGAATAAGGAAGGGAAGATCTATTTTTTTCTGCTTGAGAATGGTCTAGAAGAGCTGAAAAAGGAAGAAAAGGATAAAAGGATCTTAATTAACCGTAGCAATAGCCGGGTATGGGTCCACTCCAAATTTGGAGGAATCACAAGATAAGGAAAGATCAAAGACTCTCTACCAAGAAGAGAGACCTAAGCGAAAAGGGTTTCAGGACCCTAACACTAGTGTAAGTGTGAAAAAGATAAGTTATGTTTTGGTTATTAACTTTAATTAAAAAAAAAGGTGACGGACGTTTGCGTGTTTGGTCATTAATAAACTTTAGTTCGTCTTCGATCTGTATTTAGCCTGAACACAACATTCTACCAACTTAGACCACCTCCATTGATGTCTCTTATGACTTTCTTAATTTAAAAATTAAATCAAAAAGAAAAGAAAAAAAAACTAAGAGTTGGTTCTAAAAACTCTTGTTTAAGAGCCAACTCTTAGCTCTCTCTCTCTCTATCCCTCTCTATCTCTCTCTTCATCTCTCTCTCTTTCTATCTCTCTTTAATTTTATTAGTTAAATAATCTTAAGAATCCAAAATGGGATTCTCCCACTGGAGATGTTCTTATTTGGGGTTATGTGAAAAAGGCAAAAAAAGAGCTTTTTTCCAATGCACTTTGTTGATTCAATGCCCTTTATAACTTGGTAACTAGAGTCAGAAGACGAAAGGTCCGAGAGAGAGTCTCTCTTCACTTCTTATGTCACTGATTTGAGATTTTCGATGCTCCTAGAGAAGGGCTTCCTCCACTCCCGAGACGAAAGACGAAGAGCAGATAAACTGGGCGGAGCTTCCACCGGACTTAACGTCTTCTATTCTGCTCCGCCTTAGCGTACCTGAGATATTAGAAAACGCTCAGAAAGTATGCATGTCGTGGCGTCTCGTCTGTAAAGACCCATCGATGTGGCGAAAAATCCACATGAAAAAGCTCCAAACCATGGAGTACGATGTCGAGGCCATATGCCGTCATGCCGTTGATCTCAGCCAGGGCGGCTTGCTGGAGATCCACATTGATGGCTTCGGGGGAGATTCTCTCCTCACCTACATCGCCCACATTTGACCTGATTTCAATTGCTATAAGGAAATGACTCTGATTCTTATTACTTCATAACTCTTTTCAACGATTCTTAATCATATTTGCATCTGTTATTGCTCTTCTTAGATCATATGGTATAACTCTATGCACAGATCGAGTCATCTGAGACGCCTTGGACTTGACTGGTGTGGTCATATAACAGGCGTTGCATTTTTCAAACTATAAACATGTCTTCTCCAACTCTGAAGACGTTGAAGCTAAACAAGTGTTACACCCTAGACGGTGAATCTGCTGCTAAAACATTTCCTGGAATTCGCCACCTTCACCTTATCCGTAACAACTTAACTGACGTCGGTTTAAAGGCCATTCTTGACAATTGTCCAGACCTGGAACATCTTGATTTAAGTGGTTGTTACAATATTAAATTTGTTGGGGATCTAAAGAAGCAGTGTTCTGAGAGGATCAAAGCCGTGATACTCCCTAATGACTTCACTCACCATTACCCGTTTTATTCGATGTTTAGCCACTTCACCAACATGGATCTTGAGATGATAAATTCCGTTATGGACTCTATTGGTCCCAGCGACCTTTATGACTATGTCGAGGATGACCTGTTTTAAGTAGATGTAACAATGGGCTGCAGGTTAAATCTTTTCGAATTTGTTCATGAGCCTCGTCTAAGCTATGCTCATGGTTTCGCTGGACTTTGTGTGTCCTTGTGTTACCTTTAGTAATAATGTCCTTGTGTTTTTTATGTCTTCCTACAATATCTAAACTGAAGAAGATAGTGATCGATTTCATCTTCCTATATTGACTAAAACTCTTTTGCATTTATTCTGCAAGAACAAGGAATGCAAGCCTTGTGCTTATGCTGCAGTTGAGAATCTCCCAAAAACTTGCTTAAGATTATTCTGTTTAAAACTTTAAACACAACAAAAGGTGGGTTGTCAGACTATTTTCTCTCAGTGAGCGATCAGAGGGTCTTCGCAAAATCTAATGAGGTGAAGGAGTAGCCAAGCGAACACCATCGACCTAGAAACATTATTCCAGGAACAACTGAAACTTTCTTCTAGCTAGTGAGACTCAAAAGCACGCAAAATTTCAGTTTTTCTCCTTGGATGACGGAATTGCTAATACTATGGCTAGCCTAGAACAGATCTTGGTTGAAACTGGGGCAACGCAGACAAAACACTCGACACTTCTCTCACCTCATCTTGAAAGGAGAAGAAACCCGTAAGTCGTAACAACACATATCAACATAAGCCTCTCTTTCCTTTAGTATCTTATTTATATGCCTTAACAACACAATCTTCTCAGGTATCATTCCCATGCTCTTCAATTCCCTTAACAAGCTCCAAATTCTTCTCTGGTAGACTCCATGGCTTAACTCAGACACAACAAGAAATGCACGATCTCAAAACTAAGATATGTAAATAAGGCTGTTTTTCTCTCAGAATGCAATCATCAAATGTATGATAGAAAGATGAATCATCTTTCGATCCTTTATCCCTCAAGTTCTGTTTTAAGGTCGAAGAATCTATGTGAATCCTAATGAGGTTTTGGAACGAACCCATCAACCGCAAAATTCCTCGTGGCTGAAGGAATGGCCAAGCGCACACCATCAAGCTCTGGTCTTGCAATGACTTGGCATCCGAGTCGTGACCTGAAACATTTTTTTCATAATAGACTCTCATAAAGCAAAGAAATAAAACTTCTTTTTGGTTTATAAGTGAGAGATAAAGTTTACGTTTCAGTGAGCCCAAAAGCAAGATCAAGCATATCATTCTCTTCATCTGTTGGTTCATCAAGTTTATTATAGTATTCTGTATCCTGTCAATACAATTCTAAATATTTTATCAACAGAATCCTGGTTTCAGTGAAAGAAGCGGATTTACGAATGATATGTTTACCATTACAATCACGTGACACGTTGAACAAGCTAGAGAAACCTCGCAAGCTCCTGGAGATTGAGTAAAAGCTATTTGTGAATTCTCAGTTCGATAAAAGATCAATCTTAAAATCATCAAAACAAATTTGTAGCTATGAGAAGAAGCATTGAAAATGGAGAAGAAGATGAAAAGAGAAGTCTGTGCCTTCGAGGTCTATATCATTTTCATGAGCAGCTTCGAGCACAGACATTCCAATAGGTACTTTAACAGGGATTTCCTCCCCGTCCTTATCAAGGAAGATTATGGTTATCCTGAAAAAGCCAAAGTTTTTATCAGGCGAAATATTGCTTGATCTCAGAAAAAAAACACATTTTCTCAATGCAAAAGCTGAGATAATTTTTATCCTGAATACGTTCAAACCTTACTTTTCAGTTTCTTCATCGTCCTTGTTAATGGAAGAAGTAGAAAAACTATGGTTTTTCAAGAACAAGGCTTCCTGAGAAGTCCTACTTCGCCTCTGAGCCACTGGCTAAGAAAAGAAAGAAACAAGAAATATTCAACAACAATGTCAAAAATTAAACAGAAAAATATCACTCGCAAAACCTTAACTTTGTAGTTCTATATAAATAATAAGTAACTCATCTCTATCTCTCAGCTATGGAAACCTAAGCTTCTGCTAGTCTTTTAAAGTAAAAACAAAAGCCTTGATACTCCATAGATTCCTGGCTTAATGCTCATCAAGGATATAACTAGAATCGGGCTAATCCATCTCCAACCCAAATTAGTGGAGAGAGGCTAAATTTTTATCTTCTTTCTGACAGTCCATTAATGACTAGTATTATCTACAGGACATTCAGATTGTTGGTAAACAGAACGAATCTCATTATCAATCTAGCAGATAACATTAAAGCAGAGCCCCGTCTAAATTTGGAGAGATTAATCGCAAACAGAAGTTCCCAGTGCTAAGATAGATTCATAGAGAAACGCAACCTAGAAATCACAAAGCTTACAGTTTAAAGAAAACAAGAAACGAGATAAAGACTAACCAAAGCAGACAAGTAGTGGCCATAATAAGACCTTTGGAGAGTCCTTGTTCCATGTCTTGAGAAATAAGACTCTGCCAAAACAAAGATATTTTAAGAAAAACAAGTCTTAGGGCAAGAAGCATTGTGATGTAGGAGCTTTCTGTCACACTGGATTTGTGAACACGAAATGTAGAGAGAAGAAGCAGAGTCAATGAAGAACAATTCAGACATATAAAGCCCCTAAAAAGAACTCTAAATCCAAGTGAAATTGAGAAATTGGATCAAACCCAGACGCTACAAGGACATCGATTTTAAAGCAGATAATACCTTTTGTGAGCTGTTTAACAATGGCAGATCTGAATCTTGATATCCTGTGACCGACCATCATTTTCCGCCGCCAAAGTTTCCTACTTTGGGTAATAGCTGAAATTAACAATGCAAAGATCCAAGCTTGAACAACAAACAAAGCTAATCAACGTACAATTCACTTTTCGAAGATCCAAGCCGACGAAGAGCTTATCGAAGCTCGGAGATGGAGAATAGAGCTAAAACTGAAAACAGAGAGGCTTTGTGTTTCTTTAGCAGAATCTCAAATGTTCTTCATCACTCGTCTCCACCAGCTTCGTTCTCAAATGTTGTATGGAGTAATGGATGCATTCATATCATCTATAGGAATCAAAAGGGTATTACAACAAGATCGCTACAAATGTGATAAAGAGAAGACACTCAGGATAATCTCATCACAAAAACCCTATGACTATCCGAAGAAGAAAAGGCAAAACAGTCTATAAGAAAAGAGAGATAATCTTATAATGACAATGGCACACAACATTCAAGAGGAGGAAGAGTGAGAAAAAGCTCAAGCAACTTCATCATCCGACCTCTGTTTCTCTTTCTGAAACTGCTCTTCTGCGTTCTTAAGAACCTGGTCCCAACCACTACCAGAACTCACGTCAAGATAATCATATGGAACAGCTGTCTTTAAACTGGGAAGCACACTGCGTCGGCTCTCGACAATCCTCAATTCCAATTCATTACTTTCTCCTTGAGACTTCTCAAGTTCTTCCCATGTATACATCAATGGCAAAGTAGAACCACACCAAGTATTGAAATCAATTAGCTTAACCCTTCTCTCCTTTGTCACATAGACATCAAAAGTGTAGTTCTCTGATTCAAACACCATCCTAATGTGCTCCTCAAAGAAATCTTCGATCAATGCCTTGAGCAAATCCTTCTCGTTGAGAAGCACAGGGTAAAATGTTGTTACCTCACGCTGGCAAATACCCACGAGCTCGTTTGATTTGACAAAACATCTAAATTCCATCTCAGGCTTCAAAGAAGGAAACCATTTCCTCAACGCGAGGAAGAAACTCTGTGGCCTTGACGAGGTTTTGTCAATACACGAATCATAAGCGTTGCATAAATCATGGAGTAAGGAATCTGAGGAACGAAACAAGAGAGCAATCTCAGTGAAACAAGAGCAGCTAAGATTCTGTGATGGGCTTATCCAAGCTGCATCCTTTGGTGCACTCCAGTTCAGCTTCGGGAAGATTATGCCACCTAGGGTTTCGATTGACTCCTTGATCTCAATTTCAAGCTGCGGGAAAGAAGGGAGATTCAATGGCGGCTCTGCTTCGTTGTCTGACCCTTCAGAAACTTTGAAATCATCTTCTTCTTCTGGGTTGTGGATTCTATTGGGCATCGCGTCCTCGTTCGTTACGGAGTCAGGGAGAAGAAACGGACCAGAATCGTCGGTGAGATAGTCGATGAAAGACTGTGGAAGTTGGTGGAATTTGGTTTTGATGGTTAAGGATCTGAACTTCGGATACCAATTCTGAATCTGACATCGATTAACTTCCTCTTCCTTCATCGCGAAAAAAAAAACAAAGTTCCAATTGTAAAAAAGATGATGCACTTCCTTCCTCCGGCGATGATGAAGATCTCTGGGAGGCGTGGTGTGAGCGGGCGGAGAAGGGTTTTGTTGCTGATTATAATTTATGGACCTGACAAAGCCCATCGTGTTCCTGAACTTACATTTTTTAGACCGAGATTTGCTTTCGTAATAGATTAAATGAGGAAACAACTCAGCCCATTTCTCTTAACTTATCAACATAAAAGCCCATCACAAAAAATAATATTTATAATTTTTTGTTTTTAATTAAAAAAAAAATGAATTACATTTAAACTCTAACTAAATTGTGGGATTTACGATTTCTATCAGAGTTTTATCCATCCGATCCGAAGTAGAGGATCCAACCCGATTTATTAATTTTTTTATTGTAGAAGAGAAATTAAAACAACGAAATTGCTCAAATAACAAATCTCTAAATCGATTTTGAATATAAAACCGTCGTTTTGAACAGTATCAGCAATCGCCTTCTTCGAAATGAAACTAGAGAAATTAAGAATCGGTTTGTCGAGAAAGCTTGATTTTCAAAACAGTAAAAATGGTTGAAACGAGGCGGAGCTCGAAGGAGGAAGTCGAAAAGAGGAAGGCGAATCCGACGAAAAAAGTGGATAAGAAGTCGAAGAAGGCGAAGTCGGCGAAGATTGTTGCTGCTGTGAAGATTGCAGAGCCAACGGAGAAGACAGAGGCGTCAAATCCGGTCGATGGAGCGATGAAATCGAGCAGGGATGAGACATCGCCGGCGCTGATAAACGTGCTAGTGGAGGCTGCGGTGGAGGTTGCAGCGCCGGTAAACGACGATGTAGACATCGAAGGTGAGGAGGCTGCCTCAACTGACAATAGAGATAAGGATGCAAACAAGGACGAGGATGAAGAATTTCTTGACGCAAACAATGAAGAGGAACCAGCAGATCGTGAGGATAAAAAAAAAGAAGGATGCTAACAATGGAGAGGAAGCAGTAAATGATGCAGAGGAAGCAGTAAATGATAAGGATGAAGAGAAAGATGCAAACAATGAAGAGGAAACAGTAGATGGTAAGGGAGAAAGTGAATCTGAAGGAGAGGAGGAGAGGGATCGGTTTGCAATAGTTCCTAGTATCAATACAGAGAACTTCCAGGTAACAAATTAACATTTGATTTTGATTCGTACTAGTTACATTTTGTTTTGGGAGGAACAAGTGGGTAGTAGTAGGGAATATTGGATAAAGTATGCGTAATACTAGGGTAGAAATAGTGAAGAATTTCTAATAGTTGTGGTAGAACTGTATGTTACATGGGGTAGCACTGTATTAGAGTGTTGATGTATTACTGATATAACTAGGGTAGAATTGTATCTAACTTGTAGAAAGATTTTATGTCAATCAAACCAGCTCAAATGTACTTCTTGCCAACGGAGTACAAGAAACAAACAAAGTTGGGAACAAGGTGTTTCATAGCAGAAGCTATTGACACTCTTGCAAACCTGAACCCAAAGCTCAATTTGTCGGAGAGAAGGTGGTTTGAGGAGCATCTTTAATTCAAACACCTGTTCCACATGAAAATAGACAAAAACCACAAGGTCCAGGGGATGTGGATGTTGTTGTTGCGGACTACCGAAATCTCCAAGTAAAAAGAAGTGTGGTTCATCGTCACTGGCGTTCCCATCCGGTATGGCCTGAGGGAACACACATTGAGACAGGCTGTGAAAGCAAAGCTAGAGGGAATGGGACCCCATAGAGACAGGCTGAAGATTGTGGTCATGTACTTCTTAGCAAGTGTGGTTTGCGCACAAACCAAAAGTGGAGATGGTGCAGAAAATGTTTTGGATTTTTTCCAAAGAGAAATGACTGATCTTTACTTATGCAAGACCTTTCCGTGGGGGAGATAATCCTAAGATTACATGTTGAAGGAGATCTCTCACACCCTGAATAATTTTAAAGGTCGCGTGAAGGAGAAGGTTTTATGGTCTCTTCCAGGTTTCTGTATTCCACTGGAAGTAAGTAAAAGAGCATTACGACATTGTTATTATTGTTTATTTTGATAACTTAAGAAAATGTTTGTTTTTTAGCTTCTTGCTATTAAGGCAATTCCGCAGTTGGGAATTCAGTTTAGAGAATATGTTGGAAACGCTTATGTGAACTGTCTGAGGATGTGCAAGTCAACATTCAAACCAAGTGAAATAAAAGGGTTTCCTCTTTCAAGAATATATGAGGAATTGGACACAACTAAAGTAAAGTATTGGTTTTAACTAGTCGATGAATTTGTGGAAATTTTTTATAACATTATGGTTTGATATTCACAGGATATTGAAACCGTATTGGCCACCAAAAGTATTGAAGATGAAGCTCTCCTGCTTGAAATCACGGACGCGGATGACGATGTTGATGATACATGTCTTGCTATCGACAGTTGGGCTAAGCGTCTCGAAGAAGGGTTGAAGGTCTTTTTTGAAGACATGTACCAAGAAGATGTTGCCTCCCGAGAAGAAAACACAGAAGAGGCAGAACAAGCAGCTCAACCTTCCACTGAAGGCTCCACTCCCACTGATCTGGATGATGTTATGAAATTCCTTAAGAAGATAGGAGAGCAACTAAACAGAGTGGAGAAGAAGGTTGACAAAATGGAGAAAAGGTTGGCACCAATTGAGGCGTTTGTCAACGAAGCTCGAAAAAGAAAAAAAAGGATAAATGAAGCGAATAAAAACTTGAAAGTCATGGTTGTGGGAACTTAATTAATTGTTTTTTGTTTTGTTGATGTTGCGCACAACTTAAACTCTATTTAATTCTAAATTTGGTGAACTTAAAAATCTTAACAAAATAGATTAGATTAGATTAGATTAGAGTCTTAAGAAACCATAAACATTAACTGAAATAAACAGTCATAAACAGAAATAAACATAAACTGAACTGAAATAAACATCTATACTGAAGTCAACTGAAATAAACAAAGTCATATGCTCTTCAAATGCGCCTTAAGCTTTGTCAACTCTTCAACCATCTCATTCATACGCCTCTTTAATTGCTCAACCTCTTCCTCAACATCGAAAACCCATGGTTGACGAAAGTGGAGGTCATCGTCCTGCAAAGAAAATCAAGTTCACAAAGTTTCAGTCGTATCAAACAGTTCTGCCTAGTTTCACCAGTTCTACTCTGCCGAATGCATTGAAAATTGAAATTACCTTGAAGTTCTTGCACGTGAAGTATCTCCTCCCATGAAAGGTATCAAAATCTCCTGGGTACTTTGGTTTAGGTGAGACTTGGTGGATGATTTGTCCCCCACATGGGCAACTACTCGGTATCCAATTTTGGGCATCGACAACGTAGTCAGTCATCTTCCAGCATTTCATCATCTTCCTCGTGTACCTTTCCTCCTCATCTGGATCCTAATAATTGGCCGGCTGAGGCATCCCCTCAATGATGTGATGAGAGAGAGGGAGATAGAGAGAGAAAATATTGATGAAAGTGAGAGGGAGATAGAGAGATGAGTGAGAATGATGATAATGAGAATGAAAGAGATAGAATCGAGAGAATCTCATGTAATAAAGGCAAGGAAAAGTAAAAAAAGTTGTGATTTGACAGGTTACGACGGCAAAAATATTTCACATTCCCGCAAAAAAAATTCTCATAGTTATACATAGGATACGAGTGTTATGAAAGTTCCTCATAATTATACTTTTGGTATTTTTCATTCTTTTTAGTAATACCTAACCTTTGAGTTTGTTTTGGTAGTTTCACCTATGTTAATTGTACTTTAACACAAAATACTGATATTGTTATGCAACAATATGTTTGAATTCAAGATTTGTGTGAGTTTCCCTTTGTAAGCTAGTTTTTGCCTAAGAACAGTTTATGAAACTACAAGGTAATATATCGTAGAATAACGCTTTTCTAACATATGTTATTTTCGCCAGAAATATTTATCAAAAATAAAATGTAAACATATGATAACAAAGTTTTATTATATGTAATAGGAATTAAATTTGAAAAAAACACTAAAAATAAGAACTAGTTTTACGATATAATTACGATTGTTCTACACAATAGAACACATCTGAAAGGTAGTTTTACACCGCAAATAACCCAATTTTACGCAGTTTCATTTCTGCACATCCAAAATAACAACCAATAAAAACCGAATGCTTGCCTTACCCGTCGTTTTTTTTTGCGTCCTTGTACGCCATTCTCCAGCTGATGGAAACCTCTTCGCCTTTTCTCGTCCCTTCTTCTTGGGGCGATTCTTGGGTATGATATGCACTCGTTTGATGTGATTCGATACATTTCATTGAGACTTGTCCGACACTAAATAAATTGTCGTGCTGTAAGCCATTTTCCACAGGGCCATCCAGTAATATGGCGTGCACAGCTCATGCAACTCTATACGGACATCACTAGCACGACCCTCATCGCCTTCATTAGACTTTTTTGAAATATATAAATGCAGCAAGTGCATGCACCCAAGGATACTTCTGAAAATCAAAGACCTTGCAACTACAGCTTTTTGCTGCCAGTTTAACCAAATAATTCTTCCCATCACTATTAGTGATCTCGTACTCAAACTCCCACACAGGTAATCTCTTAGCTTCAATCAATGTATTGTGCAAGTAGTTCTCCACAAAAGGCACCAGATTATTTTCAGGCGTTCCAGATCTTGTATCCTTCCGATGTTCATTAAACCACTTAGAAAACTTTTTCACGATTGCATCCATAAGTGGTATTAAGGAGTACTTCCTCTCCTTCTTAAATGCACTGTTCAACGATTCAACGTTGTTGCTAGTGTCCAAATTGTATCTGACACCTGGAAAAAAACCTCTTGCCCATTTTTCTTTTTGAGTACTTTCCTCCACATACTTCACCGCTGAAAGATATCTTATCTTGAAATACTCGTAAGCAGAGTTGAACCCAGCCACCGTGTACTGCCTACTCAACTCCATGAATCTCCATGCAACCACGTCTTTGACATTAGAAGCATGCCTTATCACATTTTGGGATAGATGCCATAAACAATAACCATAGTGAGCTTGTGGAAACACATTAGCTATAGCACCGACGAGGCTTGTATTTCTGTCACTCATAAAAACCAATTCAGGTGAGTCTGATTCCACACTTTCCAACATCTCGAAAAACCAATACCAACTGGCATTATTCTCACCATCGAGCACACCAAAGGCAATTGGAAAATGGTGACGATTGGGATCATGAGCTGTGGCGAAAACTAGTACACCACCAAATCCGTTCTTCAGAAATGTGGCATCCACAACTATCACTTTCCTTATGAATTGAAACCCTTTAAAGCAAGATCCAGAGCTATGAAGAGGTACATGAATTTTCCTTCCTCATCCAATTTAACACTTGTCTTTGTCCCCTGATTTACAGACTCTAACATGTACAAATAGCTATACAACACCTTGTAGCTCTCCTCCGGACTACCATGCAAATCACTGATTTTCCCTCTCAACGTTGTCATGTATGATACATCCACACCAAGTTTTCTCTTACAAGATCCATAATCACTCTTGGAGTTGGAGTTTCCATTTCTCCAGGATATTCCTCCTTCATATATAAGAGAGGCAACTAATTGTGTCGAGCCTCTCCTCTTGTCGTTACTCGTACTTTGACTAGCCCGACAACATGTATGCATATTCGTGTACGTTCTAATCGAGAAAATCTCTGTCTTTCCAATCCTTGCAGCTCGTAAAACCCCATTGACAGTTTGGCCGAGAATATTTTACCACCCATCTCGAGGGGTCCGACTTTTTAATGATATAACTAAAACATTTCTCAAATGCGGTTCTATCCACCAGCTCTTGAATTACCGTCTTACTAGCAAATTCTTGAAGCTTACTCAAACCCAATCCATCTTCTCATGGCTCTCTCTCTCTCTCTCTGTAACTTGACTAGATTCTTCGAAAGGTGGCTCCTCAACATAATAATCATCCATAACAACATTTATTTCGACAACGGTATCCGCCTTTACAACATGCTCAACATTCTTGGCCTCTAACACTTCGTTATGTTTTGCTAGCTCATCTCCTCCTACGTAGAGATTAATGGCATTAGGTCCTACATCAACATTTGGCTCCAACTCTTCGTAGCTCATACCAAAAGAACTTTTCCCCACTCTGACAATTGCTAGTTGTGTTCCGATCTACTTCTCGCCTCCACAAACAAAAGACACTTACGGTTCTCTTTATCAATGGAAGATAGGTAAACAAACGGATCTTCATCATCTGAAATAGTTATTTGTTCCTTGCATCCAACCAGCAGCGGGATGTAGCTCAGTTCCAATTTAACTTTACTTTCGTCCAACGATAGTTTCTTATAAATTCTATCTTCTATCATTGACAATGTTATATCCTTCACTGATGTCTTCAATATTACACTACACATGCGACCTTGGAATTTAAAATATGCTCACGTACTTGCTCACTGTGTCCTGCCAAAACAATGCAAAAAACTCAATATATTATCCATATCTGCCCACAGTTTTACTAATGCTACTTAGTTCTCATTTCACAAGAACTCAAATTGAATGGTTCCAAGTGCGAATCTACTTCCTATTCGCCACATTTAACCACTATCGTGTAATTGTCATCCCAAAAACAGTATCGAAACACCAATGTGCATACCAATTTAAACACTCATATCCAATTGCACCTCTACCCTAAACCACGATTTTAAATCCAAATTTTACTAATGCAGCTCGAATATGAGAGAAGAACTAACCTCGATTGAAAACCCAATCAACGGGATGCTCAACGGCGGCGGCGACGGCGACGACAGCGAACAGAGAAAGCTCCTACGTGATAATCTCTCGCGATAAATTGGGTTGTTTTTTTGTGTTTTATTTTATTTCCCCTCATTTTCAATTTTATTTATTTATTTATTACCAACAAGGGTATTATCGTCATCTCCTCACTCATTTTAAATATAAGAGCATATGAGGTGAAAGAGGGATATAGGAGATGTCAATTTTTGTAGGGGCTTTTGAGTTGTTTCCTCTAGATTAAACTAGATTTTAACGAGTGTCAAAATTCTCTTAAATTTCCTCTCAACATAATCTCGTCGCAGCCTTAGATCAATATTTGCCTTCTTCCTCCTTCGTCCCGCTGGTCTTAACACTGGAGTGCTCTCTTCCCTTCCTGTATTTTTGTATTTCCCCTCCTCCCATCTCCTTATCCCCTGTCGAGATGCTTGCTTACCCTAAAGGAGGACCTAAATGAAGTGATAGTGATGCTGCTGGTTTGGCTATCTCTGTTGACGGTGACCTTTTGTGAAGCAGTGAGGTGGGCGTGACGGTGTTTTGGGAGGTTAGGGGCGGATGTTTAAGGTTTTCTATCATCCATAAATTTTCTCTCCTCCATTATATCTAGATTTTTGGTAGTGCATGGTTCTCTTTTCGACTCCTTTTCGACCGATTCACCATCGAGCTTCATCTCCAACGGCGACCACATCCGTCCTAAATGGATGATTTGATGAGCGAGAAGGAAGCGGGGTTCTCCACCGTGTAAATATTTTCGGATTACGGGTCTTGTGTAGTGTGATATATATGTCTTGTAGCGTCAACGCGGGAGGCTAAGAATCACCTCTTCCTTGGCGAATCTTCCTCTCAGATTTCGCGGCTGCTCCAATCCGGCATTGGTTTATAAAACTTTCTATCAACTTTAAAGTTTAAGACTTTTTGGTGATTAAGTTTATGTTTATTTTGCCTTGCGGTCTTCAATTTGACTTTACCCCGAAGTTGACTTTGGTTGGCTTTTGGTTTATGAGTCTTAAGTTGGTAGTATTTTTTGGTGTTTCGTGTTCTAGGAGATGAACTTTTAGTGGTCTATGGTAGCCAGTGTTGGAGTGTTGGTTGATTGGTGAGGTGTAGTGTCAGTTAGCTGCTCTTGGTTGTCCTTGTTGCAGCTTGACCTCATCTCCACCATTGTCCCGTTTGTCTCCGATTGAGTGTATTTTCATTTTTTTACTGTTTAGGTGGTTAGCAGGTTGTGAGAGAGGTGTGTTCGTCCTACTAGCTAGGATCTACAGGATTATTCTTGTAAGATGTTTCTGGCTCATCAGTAAGTAAGTGCATAGTGTCTTTCCGCAGGTCGTTGAATGTTAAAGTGGTGCTATATGTGGTACTATCTTCGACGACCCGGGATGGTTAATTCGTCTGTAATACTCGTGGCTCCATCCAGAATGTGAGCAGTATAATGAGTTATGTACATTTGTCTTTCCCAAATAATATAGGCTTGAGTTGCTCATCTCCATTTCTCCTTCGATAGATAGTATTTATCTTTTAAAGACCATTTTGTTCATCTCTTTTGTGTATTTAACCTTTGGGTTATGCTGTTTATGTTTTCTTTAATCGTTTCGGTTTATGGCTTAGGGGGTATCCTTCAAACTCGCCGACTTATGGCTCCGGAAATGCGTAAATTCCTTTGTCGACTTTGTATGAAATCATGTTTAAGTTTCAATAAAATCCTTAGATGGAAAAAAGATTTTAACAGTGCCAAACACTAGATTAAACAATCTTTAAAAAGTTATAATGATGTAATTAGATTAAAGTGATTAGATTATATATGTTTAAGATAGATGAAACATTCCGACAAACTACTTTTTTTCAACTTATATTATTTTAATGTTATCCCCTATACATTTATTAAGAAGTAAGTTTGTCACATGTCATCATTACAATTGCATTTAACAAAAAGTTATGATATGGCAATTTAAGGTAATATGATTGGTTTTAAATTAATTTGATTGCAACTAAAAAATACGACATGGCAATTGAATAAAATTAGTTGTTGCCAAAAAGATTTAGTAGTTAGATCTCAAAAGTTTGTCATATATATATATATATTTAATAAAAAAATTATAAAACTAAAACTAATAATATAACAAATAGTTGAATAAAATATAATTGTTATCAAATAGTTGAATAAATATAATAAAATTAATTATGAAATGAATTTGTCACATATCTTCAGCAAGATGATTTTCAACAAAAAATATGTTATAACACTTTTATGAAATTTTATTAAATTTGATTGGTTATAATCATAATTATATTTTTAATATTCCATTTAATGATTTCCTAGATATAGTTGTGACTTAACTTGACACATATCTTTATCAAATTAGCTTTCAACAAAAATTATAGAGAATAAGAATGTATACCGCGAAAACACGTTAGCAAATTTAATCTACACATTAATTGAGGATTTAGTTCATCTCATGTCATCATTAAATAACATTATATCTAAAATATTATGATATGATTTCTATTTGATGCATATTACACGCCACATATATAATTTCAAAATTTTCTAAAATTATATTTAAATGATCCATAAAGATACTTGTGTATTAAATTATATTACAAAAATATTTAGTTTGAAGGATCCAAATTTTCTTTATAATTTACAAAATATTTCGAGTTTTAAAATAATATTATAACAAATATGTATATTTTAACATTCATCTATACTCATTATCAATAAATGTCTAAAGTGAAAACTATAGAGAATAATGATGTTTATCAAGAAACATGTTAGTAAATTTTGTTAAAGTCATAATCATTAATTATATTCTAACCAAAACAAAATCATTAGTTATACTAAATCAAATAAATTTTAACATTTTGCCGATAATTTATCCGCGCTTTGCGCGAAGAATCATCTAGTTAACTTAAATTTATAATGAAGGATACAAGTATAACTCAAGATCAGATTAAATCCAATATTTGTTTCAGCCCGCCTTAAAAATTCATTTTTTAAAATTTATATCAGTATAGCGAAAGAAACATATTGGGTTTTAGGTCTATGTATTCATATTTATACTTCTAAGATACAATAAAATAGTTAATATTTATATGTTCATTACATATTATAAATATTTTTATATAAAATGCATTTAAAGATTAACTTTTGTGAATATATGAAAATAGATTTTCAAAGATAATATTTAAAAATTTAAAATTTTAATTATTTGGATATTTAATATTTATGTTAATTTTGTTTATTTTAAAATATTGATATGGATTTCACCAAGTATTTTTGCTAATAATAGAATTTCAATATGTATCTTTTTCACGGTTACAGTAGTTATATTATTTTTTTAGGATTATTGATTTGAATCCGAGTGTTTGTTAATAATCTGATTTTAAAAATAATTAATATCTTCATATATTTTTTTACGATTGAAGTAGATCAGTGGTCGTATTTAAATATCCATAAATTTCATGTTATCTGACTTTATCATAACCATAATTAAAAGCTTATTAAAATAAATATTATCCAAAGAGTGATATTACCAAAATTATTGTGTAAAGATAATCTTTATTTGTATTTAGACTAACTTACAAATTAAAATTGACATGAAATGATTAACCATCATAAATTTTATTATATAGTATTATGTAATATTTAAACGTAATATTTTGATTGAGTTTAAAATTATAAGATATATGTGATGTTTATATTATAAAATTATAGACTATTATAGAGATACTCACTATTCTGTATTTTATTATTTGTAAAATTTTTGATGACATATTCCTTAAATTGCTCTACGAGCGACACATAAGATCATTTTGATTCATTTTCTCACTTTTTCTCCTCTATTAGTATATAAGATGACGAGGTTTAGGATTCGACAGACAACCCGAGCCCTAAATATCGACCTAACTCTGAACCGATTTGCGAAAATCGATCCGAACTTGAACATATATTCGAAAAACATGAATGATCATGACTTGAATTCGAATCTAAAAACTCGAAAAATTTGTGAATAAATCGAAAAAACCACAAACTTGAAAAAATCGAAAATACTCGAAATAGTTTCATATATACTCAATTTTTTTAATGTTATTGAACTCGATTTAAACTCGAATATATCTGAAACTAAAACTTGACCCGAATTATGAAAGTATCTGAACGGGGTTAAATGCTATGCACCCGAAAATTCCAAACTCAAACATACTCGAACAGAGTCCGATTCAAACCCGAGTGCCCACTCGTAAAAAAGTTTATAAGCTTAACATTTGTTGTAAAACCCAGTATCTTTGATGTTCAAATTCTCTAACTACTCTTTGTTTCTCTACTCTCATTTGTGCAAAGAAAGCAAAAGCAAAGCAAGTTAAGAACACGAAAATTTGTTAACCCGGTTCAACCTATCAGTGTGATAGAGTGTACGTCCGAGGCCAGATTTAATGCTGGCAATATATTGATCAAAGATAATAAAAATACAGCTCAAAACCTGAGCAAAAATGAGAAACAAAAGTTCAACCTCTCAAACAACACTCTTAAGGTGAAAAACATGATGAAATCTTGCATTTATACTTAGGGCTTTAGTGAGAACATTCTGTCGCGATCCTAGGCTTCACTCATGTCTAATTTTGCTCCAAAACGCACAACCTTAGTAAAGTATACAACCATACCTTTTAAACTTGTAAAGGTATGAACAAAGTTTTACCAGATTTTCTCCTTCCACTACTTCACAAGACTTCACCAAACTTGTGAACAAGGTTTTACAAGGTTTCCCTTCCCAACTTCACATGCTGGAAACGTGTACACACACTTGTATACACTTTTACCTGGTTGTATATGATTTCACCCGAGTTCACATGGCTTTACTAAATCTTCACCTTTTCAACATTGTTAGCTTCTCCCATTAAGTTTAAATATCAGACCAACATTTAAACATGAAAATGAATCACTTCAACCAATAATGCCAACAAACTCCACCTTGATTCCATTTTCATCTCATCTCATCTCCATATAATGCATTTACTTCGAATTTAATCTCTGGCAATTGATGATGCTTCATCCTTTAGTGAATCAACCTTCGGAGATCTAAGGCAGATTCAAACTTCTTCACCGCAACATTCTTGGTTAGAATATCCGCAGGATTCCTTGAAGTATGAATTTTACAAACTTCAACCTCATCTTCATAAACTTCCTCCCTGATGAAGTTGTACTTCACAGCCATATGTTTTGTCCTCTCATGAAAAATATTGTTCCTAGACATGCATATTGCTAACTGAGAACCACACCAAACTGTAGTTTTCTCTTCTTCAAAATCCATGTCACTTAACAGACCCTTAATCAAGATTGCTTCCTTGACTGCTTCCATTAAGGCAATGTACTCATCCTCAGTGGTAGATAGAGCAACAATTGATTGCAAATACGACTTCCATATGATGGTTTTACCTCCCAAAGTGGACATATAGCCACCAGTTGACATTCTCTTGTCAAGACCTGTGGCAAAATCTGAGTCACAGTAACCCTCAATTCTGAAATCCTTATTCTTTGTGAAGACCAAGCTCAAGTCAGATGATCCCTTTACATACTTGAGTAGCCACTTGGTTGCCTTCCAATGTATTTAACCCGATTTACTCATAAATTGCTAATTAAATCATATGGCATAAGTCATATCAGGTTGAGTCTCAATCATAGCATACATGATGCTTCCAACAACGGTTGAATATGGAAACCTCTATGCGTCAATACATTCTGAATCATGTTGAACCGAATATAACTTGAAGTGTCCACCAACATGCGTGCTTACAGTCTTTGCATCAGTTGTTGGGGTCAAAAAAATGTCCCGAAGAAATCGACGCCTAAAAAAGACTACGGGAACGATGTTTCCTCTTTCGGACACAAGATTAGCAAAGAAATCCCCAATCTCCGAGATTCTCGTCATTTAGGCTATCCTTTCTCGACCAGGTTTCGAAGCTTCGCATATAGTCGATCATGGTCAATCTCCACAACAATTATATCCGTCCGCAAGCAACTAGAGCATCCGAGTGTTAGAGCTAGCATCGAGGGCTTTCGTATTACTCTCGCAAGGTCACATGAAAAAACCTTCGGAGCGACACGAAACCACCAAAAGCATTGGAGAACCGCGTCGCTTCGGAGAAATGTCTAAACGCCGATTGACGCCAAACCTACGAACGAGTCTTGGAACCGGTTGACGACTGAACTAGAGACCGATCTAGACATAGATTGGAACCAAGACCGGAGGTCCGTCTTGGCGCTAATTGGAGCCAAGATCAGAGCGTGGTCTTGGTGCCAATTAGCGCCAAGACAGAGTGTTTGTCTTGGCGCCGGTTGGCGCTGAGACGTGGAT
>OVAN01000740.1:15842-51357 GCA_900406275.1 Anastatica hierochuntica | reverse complement strand
CCGTGAGATTAACCGTAAAATTGTAACCGTAACCGTTTTTTAAAAAGAATTCTATATATATATATATATATATGTATNAATATGCATGAACCTTATGCATCGACAAAAATTGATTGATACCATTATTTTCATAGTTCATAGTTCGGTTATCACTTTTATTAGCATTAGGATATACACCATATATTTATTCACCTTATAAAAGGCAATCAAAATTCAAATTTATTCATTTAAAAAAGTCAAAAAAATTTCATAGTAAATTGCTTTCGCTTATATCTTCATAATGAATTTGACGTAGATTTCTTCTTTTCTATCCAAAATTCATCAAAACTATGAAAAATATGAATATAGATCACGTTTTATTATCAAAACTATGAAAAATATGAATCTGTTCGTTTTGGTTGGATTTAACCAAAACCAAACCAGCAAATCTTAATAAGAACTCCAACTTTTTTAGTGTAAAGAAATACAATAAAAAATTTTCCTTTGATTTAACATTTAAATTTCAAAACATATTTTTTAAGATAATTACTATTATGAAGTTAGCTAATTTTATTTATCTAATCAAAATCATTTTTTAAATATAATAATAATTAAAATTATTAACCGTATATTAATTATCAGATAATCCTAACCGTACCTAACCGTAACCGTATTTAACCGTAAACGTTTTAACCGTATACTAAATGGTTAAGGTTAAGGTTAAACATTTTTTCTAACCGTAACCGGTGGTTAATCAACCTTAACCGTGGTAACCGTAACCGTGGTCATACCTAGCAAAGGTCAATAAATTTGTGGTTCGGAAAACAAATATGTGATTCCAAAAAACAAATTTGTATACAGATTTTTTCCATTTTCAAAAAACTAACGATACTACAGATTTTTTTTCCGAAATTTTTTTATTTTCCAACTAATTTCATTAATAACATTTTCGTAATAAGGTTTTTTAAATCAAATGGCTGAAAGGTTACTCTAGGAATTAAAAAAACTAAACTAACTCTCAAATATTTGGTGTTATTCTAGTTATTTATGTCATTCTCATGATTATTCTAACTTTTTTTCCCAAATACTAATCATAAAAAAGTTTTGATGTTTTTGTTCTCTTGTTGCTACAAAAGTTTCCGAGTGATCATATAGTTCAGGTTCTGTAAGTCATTGTCAGCTTATTATATCAAACCATGTAAAGGTCAAAACTTTGGGAATTTTTAAACCAATTCAAACTAAAGAAAGTTGAAAAGTCTCTAGGAAGAAAACTTGTAAAATTAGCTTACCTCTCAAGTAGATGCTCTATATAATGCAGATAACATAATCATATTCATTGAAAGATATGTATGTTACAAGGCATCTCTCGGAATGCCAGAGAAACTCGTCGGATTGGACACAGTCGTCCTCCGGAGTTCCAAACTCCGGTGTACTTGTGATTCAAGACGAAGAATCAAAGCCAACTTGTTGCTTTGGTTCTTGCTACGATGGTCAACTCAAAGGCTTACCGTTCCCACAGAACGCGAAACTGAATATCGCTTACGAAGCTGGAGAAGATGACACTGACTATGACCCCGTTCTGTTCATTCCGGTTCTTGATCAGCCTCCATCCTTTAACCGTTACTATGTCATTCGACGGCGTGGGAAGCACTCAGGGTATAGTCAAACTATGATCATGAGTATATTGATATTCTAGGAAATATGTATATTATTAATCAACTCTTCTAACTGTTACAACGACTTTAGGCAATTGTTTCCTTATATAAAGAATTAGAGATAACATCAAATCCAAATCCAAACCTATCTGGAAAGTTGTGTAACCTCATTATGTTTGTTTATTGTGTAATACTCTCTACCTTCCATGTCAACGTTGTTGTGTGCAGAGAAGCTTCGGTTAGTGCAAAAGAAGAAGACAGAGTCCCCTGTTGTGTTTGCTTCAGCTATGTTCCTCAAGCTAAGCCGCAACAAGCAGATCCTTATGACATATACCAACAATTTGAGATCCATCAACCAAAACCAAACTCAAGAAGATACTTTGCAACCACGGTTGCTCCAGATGGTATACCACCGAAGTTCCTCAAGAGGAAGTATTGGACCGTTGCGTACTCGAATTCTCAAGACTTTGGTTTGACAGATGATGCAAAGGGGATTAACAGTCAGCTTCGTTCTGAGCTTCCCAAGGATGTAAGTAGACACGTTGTGGTAGGAAAATGGTATGTCCCTTTCATATTCGTGAAGGAAAGAGACGCAAAAGATCAGATTAAGAGCTCCCCTTATTACAGCATGACGCTTAAACAGAGATGGGAAGAGGTTTACTCATGTGAAAACGTTCACTACAACGGAGAAGAACGAGAGGAGGTTGTACTTGATGTTGAAGTAGTAACAGAAGTGATGAAGCTTGAGGGGCAAGTAACGAATTTGAGAGAGACAAGAGGTGATGGAGTTGTTTGGTTTAGTGTCTTAAGGGATGAGAGACAAGACAAGACGATAGGTCTTGGGTCAGTGGTTGTTGAGAGGATGAAATGGGAAGAAGAAAGGTTTGGTTGGTTAAACAATGGCGAAAGATCTAAGATTACAAGATCAGAGAGATTCCAAGGTCATTGGAAGAGTTACAAATGTTATGTGTTGATAGAGAGCTTCGAATTGAAGAGAAGAGATGGGAGTTTGGTGTTAACATATGAGTTTAGACATGTTGATAAGTTGAAGAGCAAATGGGATTGAGTTTATCTCATGTTTCTTTGTGTGTGTGCAACATATGGTGTGTTCTTTTAATGTAAGCTTTATCAACTTTGTGTGTAATATAACTTGAAGCTGCTCTCCTACTAGGCCTGCCCATTTTAGTATTGGGTCGGGTATTTTGGGTTGCGGGTATTTCGATTCTTAGGTCGAAGATCCGTTCCGATATATTTTTAGTTCGGTACAAGTTCAGGTATTTCGATATTTATTTTAGGAATCGAAAAAGATTCGATACTTGTTGCGGTATTTTCGGTTTTAGTACTTTGGTTACGTGAAATACCTAAATTCCGAAAAATATCCAAATATACTTGAATAAAATATATTAAAAAATACCTTGCATAACATATTTGCATCTCTTCAAAGAAGATTCATCTCAAACTTTTTCTCACGAAGTTTTCTTGTGAGATATACCCAAAAAGAAAAAAAAAACCACCCAATTCTGCAAAATGTAAACATACAAAACCACAAACCTTACTCTACAACTAAAAACTTACGACGAAATCTTTTGCCTTTGCATCCCAATTTCTTCCAACCGTTTCCATGTCGCCTGGCGTTTTGCTTCTGTTTCAGCTTCTTTTGATTCGTTTTCTTTAAACTTAGCAAGGCATTCCTTGAACAACTCTGGATCAATGTCGTGGAATATCTTCTGCACGTTTAGCGTCAAGCTATGAACAGCTTGATTCCAATGCTTCTGAGTGTTTCTCTCCAATGCAGGGAAAATGATAGGAAGAATAACTTTACGGTTCTGCATTATTAGATTCTCGATATGATCGTTGTTCCATAGGAACAAGGCTCTTTCTGCAACCTGCAAACAAATTGAAAAAAAGGCTCAACCTTTTTGTTCTTTCTTGTGCTCATATCAAAGATTCGATCTTTAATCGCAACTTCTACAATAGCCTAACAGAAATATTCACCAAACTTTTATTCTATCTTGTGTGGAGAATCATTTCCAGAATCAGCAACCACAAATGCAGTGACAAATACGAAACGCTATTAAACAATTACCTGAAAATGGAGACTGTTCAAACACCGAGCAACTTGGCGAAACAATGGGACCATACACCGTTGGAACTCTGCTGGCTGAGTTGCTTCTAATACTTCCTCTAGCTCATTCAGGAACATGACTTCCTTGGAACTATTTGTGACGGGCCAAGACTTCAACAGTCCCCTGATAACCGTATCAGCAAGTTTGCAATCTTTTTCAACAAACTGTGTGATACAATAAGACAGTTGCTGATGATACATTTGCAAGCCTTTCGGTTTGTGGAGAGGTATCAAAGCTCGAACCAGAAACACTTTGTGCTCTTCTTTAAGCGGCAGAGCAAAACCATTGATGATACTTCCCAAAATCTCTAGAAACTCAGCAATCCCGTTGTGTTTCTCCGTCTCGAACACAAACCGGTAGAATATGTTGTTTATGGATTTCCTGATGAAAGGACGATGAACCATGAATTTACCATAGACCCGATGTAGAACGGTTTTCAGACAATCTCTTTCTCTGGGATCCTCAGAATCAAATAAATCCAGTAACCGTGTGACAAACGTCTGGTCAATGTATTTCTTAGCCAACTTGGTGTCGGTCTCGGGTGAAGCAATAAACCTCAAGATAAGCTCATAGACAAGTTGCAAGTGAGGCCAAGCAGGATCCATGGAAGGCTCTTCTTCCTCCAAATCTAAAGCATCAACAACCTTATTTTCACGCGGTTGAGGATTTAAGGTTCTGAATATGTTAACAGAAACCATTCTAACCGTTTCCTGGATAACCTTTTCGCCGAATTTCCCATTAGCAGAAGCCACATAATCCACAAGCTCAAGCAATGTCTGCCTCTTAACCTCTTTCTCCTTAACGTTCTTAGTTGGATCCCCGAAATCAAACACTATACAGCACAAGCTGAGTTTTCTCAAGAACAAGTTTTGCCTTTCCGCATTTGGAACGTCTTTAAAACTCGGCAACGTTTCATACGGCGTGAAACCGTTCCCATTTCCCTTCGAATTCCCATCTTTAATCGTTAAATCAGGAGGAGAAGTAACAGCAGGAGCTTTCTTCCCTGATTTTGCGGCGCCATTATCACTAGTTTTCGAAGTAGAAGCAATGGCATTAGATGAAGAATGGTTCCTAGAAGAAGAAGACTTCTTAGGAAGCTTGCTCAGAATCTGTTTCCACATAGTTTACAATATAAACTCAGATTTTCTCTGATCATCCCCAAAGCAAATTCATCAACTCCATCTGAAACAAAACAAAAAGAAATGCAAAATCAATCCATTAAAAATGCAAATCAATGAAAATCACCAATCTGATAATGAAAGTCCCTAAATTTCCCAAATTATTCGAAACCCAGAAAACTCAAAAGCTAAATCACAAAAAAAAAAATTGAAACTTACGACGATTTCTGAAACAATCGCAATCAGAGAAGAAGCTAAATCACAAAAAGTTACGATTTTTAGGGTAAGGAAAAACATAATTCGAAAGATTTCAATCGCCGATTGCACAAAAACAAAAAAGTCAACAGGAGAAATCAACCCAGAAGATTTATAACGATGATGATGATTAAACAACAACAAAAAAAATCACATTGAAGTTCTTCACAAAACCTTCTTCGTTTTGTTAATTTCGTTGACTTCAAAAAAATAAAAATGAAAAAGAATTTACCTTTAGTTTTATTTGGGTTTTTATTCTTTAAGTTTCTTTCTTCGTCTTGTTTGTAATTTGTCTCTTCTCGTCGTGATCCAGCTATCTATTATCATTTCTTCTTCTTCTCTCCGATGGCTCTGATCAAACCCCTTTTTTTTCTTTCCCTTAAAATCTATTTTAATTTAATTACATTTTAATATTGTTTCTTTATTGTTCGGTCTGGCCTGTCATTTGTAATATAATTTCGGTTTAGTTCGACGATGAAAAAACATTTCCGGTTTAGTTCAGTCTGGTCCATTTGCACCCGTCGTTGTTCGGTTTTTCGGTTCAGTTCGGATAGAATCTATTTCGATTTTTAGATGATTCCGTTCCTGAAATTAGAAACTACTTCTTCCGTCCATAAAAATTGATATTGTAAATTTTTCTCTCTTACACAAAGATTGATTTTCTATTTTTTAGTATATATCATCATTAATATATTTTTTTCAAAAAAAAGTTAACTAATAATGTTATTTGCATGATTTATTAAATAAAAATTTTTAGGTGAAAACAATCTTTGTTATTTCTTAATCTGTGTAAAAAACTCAAGAAATCAATCTTTATAAAACGGAAATGGTATATTAGAATAGAGAAAATTCAGTTCGGATCAGATTCAAATCGGTTCCATTTGAAATTTGACTCCAACTAAATTAAATAACAGGATAAATTTTTTGAATATTTCACTTATTTTTGAATATATTTATATAACTTTAAATATTTTTAGTTTTTTGTATATCTAAAACTATTTCGATTAATAATCCAGAAGATTAAAAAAATTATTTTCATTGCGAATTTTATTGCGGATTCGTTAGTAAACGAGCACTATTGGTTCAAGATCATTCAAGTATTAAAAAAATATTTTGTGATAAAAAAAAAAATATTTCTATTGGATTTCGATTCTCTATAAATAATAACCATTTAGATATTAGAAATCGGATTCGGTTTGGTTTGAAATTTTTCCGGCGTCGGTTCGATTTTTATTTCCGGTTAATATGCCCACGCCTTGTTGTTGTGTTGGGAACAAAGAGGATTGTCTCTCCGGAGAGACAACAACAATGTTCGTCTCCGAAACTTCCAATGGAACAGGAGATCTACAGCAGCCGCATCATCATCACCATCATCATCATCTCCAGCCACAGCAACAGATTCTCTTAGGAGAAAGCAGTGGTGGCGAAGATCACGAAGTTACTAAAGCTCCAAAGAAACGAGCAGAGACATGGGTTCAAGACGAAACTCGTAGCTTAATCATGTTCCGTCGAGGTATGGACACTCTCTTCAATACATCCAAATCTAACAAGCATCTCTGGCAACAGATTTCTTCGAAGATGAGAGAGAAAGGGTTCGATCGATCTCCAACTATGTGTACCGATAAGTGGAGGAATCTGTTGAAGGAGTTTAAGAAAGCTAAGCATCATGATCGTGGTAATGGATCGGCGAAGATGTCTTATTACAAAGAGATTGAAGATATTCTTAGAGAGAGGAGCAAGAAAGTGGTGACTACACAGTATAACAAGAGCCCTAATAACACACCCAATGCTAAAGTTGATTCCTTTATGCAGTTTGCTGATAAAGGTAAGTTGAAATTTGGATGATTCTCTGTTTCTTTGATTCGTTTTGAGGAAACCCATCTGTGATTTGGGTTCATGTTGATCAGATATTTGCTACGATTTAGGCAATTTCTTATAGGGGTTTATGTTTCTGTGGCTTATGTTTGAGAAGATGCTACTTGGACTAGGTTTCTTGATATGGTTTCATTAAGCTTTTAAGAAGATAACAGTTTTGGTACTTGTGACTTTGTGGTTTTAGTATCTTTTGTTTAAAAGTCGTAATCTTATCGTTCATCGTAGGTTTTGATGATCCGAGCATTTCTTTTGGACCTGTTGAAGGTACTGATCTATCTATCTATCACATTTGTGTGTTTGTTATATCTTGCTATATAAAAAGAGGCGAGATTTTGTTCGTGTATTGCCTCTTTAACCTTGTCTTTTAAATTGGTGTGAGAGTCCTCTTTGGGTGAGAGGTGTTGAATTGCTTTTGTGAGCATTTGGGGCTGGAAACAAAGAGTTGCGTTTGCAGAAAGTTATATGGTTTCTCTGTAATTGGAACTTGATTGTGTCGTTGAAGAGGTGACCATGGCTGTGCCAATTGTGATTCACGGACAGAGATTTCTCCGTTAGCTTGTTAGATGGTTTGGAATAGCTTATAGAGGATATTTGTGTTTTTGATGAGTGTTTTTATATATACGTTGCAGGTAATGGCAGGCCAGCTTTAAACCTTGAAAGGCGTCTTGATCATGATGGACATCCTCTTGCCATTACTACAGTTGATGCGGTTGCAGCAAATGGAGTTCCTCCTTGGAATTGGAGAGAGACTCCTGGAAACGGCAAGTATCATAAGAAAAAACTTATATTATTTAAGCCTCAAAGTTAATATTCTAAAAGGTCAAAGATTTTTTAAAAAACATTATGTTACAAGCATGGTGTAATATATGTAACAATCGACGTTTTTAAAATCTTAAGAATCAAAATCTTTTTGAGGTTGTTTCACAGCTTCTGTTTGTCTTCTTGACATATCTTGTCTGTCTCGTGTAACTAATTAGTTCCTTTTTAACGATTCTTGTTTATACAAGCAGGTGATGATGCTCAAGTTCAGCCTTTTGGCGGGAGGGTCATAACTGTGAAATTTGGCGACTATACAAGAAGAATCGGCATTGATGGGACCGCAGAAGCAATCAAAGAGACAATCAGGTCCGCTTTCGGGTTAAGAACCCGACGGGCATTTTGGTTAGAAGATGAAGATCAAGTTGTTCGTTGTCTTGATCGAGACATGCCTTTAGGAAACTATCTACTCCGTGTCGATGATGGTAAGAAGAAGATATTAAATTTCCCACAGTTTGTATCTGTTGACTCAAAATAAGGTTTACTGAGTTCTCAGTATCTTTAAAAACCCATCTTGCAGGACTCGCTATTCGAGTTTGCCATTATGATGAATCCAACCAACTACCTGTCCACACGGAAGAGAAAATTTTCTACACGGAAGAAGATTACCGCGATTTTCTGGCTAGACGGGGATGGACATGTCTGCAAGTTGATGGTTTTAGGAACATAGACAACATGGATGATCTTCAACCTGGTGCCGTGTACCGAGGAGTGAGATGAGAAAGGATGGGATCACAAAACTTCTTGTCCAAATCTATCAAACAGTGAATCTAAGTTATAAATAGTAAGTCCCCTATATATATATTCTCAAACCATTTGTACATTTGCTCTTTTTTTTTCCTCCTGAGAAGAACAAAGAATGTTACTTGTTCAAATGTGCCATATCAATTTGCATTCACCTTACAGACCAATAGCTAAACAAAAAACTAGTTGTAGATGAACTTCATGGTGCTAGTGGCAGATGTGTAACCACCATCGACGAGCAGGTTATGTCCGGTAATAAACCCCGATGATTCTTGGCTCGCGAGAAACAAAGCTGCTTGAGCTACATCGTCCACAGTACCGGCCCTTCCTGTCAGCAAACTCCCTTTCTCAGCCACAATCTCCATGACTTGAGCCACATCCATTTTGTCATTGTTAAGGTACTTACGGTACGCATTGACCAATATATCAGTAGCCACTCCATGAGGAGAGATGCTATTCACACGGATGCCGTGAGAGCCGAGCTCGCACGCAGTTGTTTTCACCAGTCCATTGATGGCTCCTTTCGAAAGCGTATAAGCGTGACCTCCAAGCCCTCCCATTACCCCTGATGAACTCGATGTGCATATTATCGACCCCCCTCCCCCTCCTCCTCGTTTTTTTAGACGTATAGCATTACTAAGTAGATAAGTTTTTTTTTTATAACTAGGAGGCTCAAAACCCGTAGATACATACATACCTTTGATCATGGCTTTAGCGGCATGTTTGATACCGTGCAATACACCATTGACATTAACAGATACAAGTTTGTTAACCATCTCAATATCCATCTCCATGATACTACCTTCGTTCACAGCCATCCCGGCGTTGTTGAACATTACATCAAGCCTCCCTTTGCGTCTCATCGCTAGCTCCACCACCGCCTCCACGTCAGCCTCCTTGGACACATCACAATGCACGTAACGCCCGCCGATGGAATTCGCCACGTGGATGCCTTCTTCCTCAAGGATGTCAGCTACTATAACATACGCACCATTCTCTGAAAACAACCTCGCCGTGGCTGCTCCGATCCCTCTTGCTCCTCCGGTTATTATAGCTACCTTATCGTTTAACACTTTTTTGCTTAAGTTCTCCATTAGAGTCTCTCTCAAGATGTTTGATATATAGATCTTGTTCTTATAACATCTTTCTATAAGTTATTTTATTGGACATGCTATTTACCTTTTCCCTCAACTACTTTAATTTTTCTTTCTTTTGTGTTGTTAGTTGATTCATCTTCTTGGCATTAACGCAAAATTGATGAATATTATTGAGAAAGATAGATTTATTTTGTTGAGTTTTTTTTTTTGTTCACAACTTGTTGAGTTTATTTATAACTACAACCATAACACATAAGATTGCATAAAATGAGTTATTCTGTAGATGTCACGTTCATGTCTCAAAGTGGAGCATCTGTGTCTGAATACGAAGTCATGATTTGATAATTGCGTACGTGGCAGACGATCATTGGTTAACAATCAGAGTATTTTCAAAATCTTATACCCGCCCGACCCGGCCCATAGGATCTAATCTTAAACCTCGAATATTCCACGGGCGGCGCGTGAAATGCAAGCGCCAGTAGTTTATTAACCTAATTAGTTCTTAATCTTACCATAAACGATTTGTAAAGATATAAATGGCATAAATGGTAAATAAATGGATAAGGAAAGGACAATCTAGTAATAATAATTACTGAATCTGATCTATTATCTTTTTTCCTCAAGGAAAATTCTCAGCCACACGATTATATTTTTTAATTAAATCACGTTCTTCTCTCTTTTAAATAACCCTAAAGTCTCACAAAACCTTTTTTTCACTCACTATCTTCTTCAAAGCTTCTCCCTCGATCTCATCAACATCTTTCTCGTCTCTTCGATCTCGAAAATGGGTGAGTTTCTCGCTCGTTTCGATCTCTGGTTTCTTCGTTGATCCTCTTTTTCTTATCGATTTTGATTTTCTCTTTTTGTTTGAGTAGCTGACAAGAAGATTAAGATCGGAATCAACGGTGAGTTTCTTCTTTTTTCCTCCGATTATCGATGTTTTTGTTGGTTTAGATCTGTGGAATCTGACTTTTTGATCTTCGTGAAGGTTTCGGAAGAATCGGTCGTTTGGTTGCTAGAGTTATCCTTCAGAGGAACGATGTTGAGCTCGTCGCTGTTAACGATCCGTTCATCACCACCCAGTACATGGTTCGTTTGATCTTTCTTCTCTTCTTCGGCTCTGGTTCGATCTCCGAATTTTGTTAATAGCCTCGTATCTGGACATTGATTCATTTCAACTTTTTCAGTAGTGTAGCTGGTGTGTTTATGTTTATCATAGATCTAGAACCTGTTTGATTGATGGATTGATCTAGTTTGCTAAACGTTTCTAATTGAATAGCATGTCGATGTTTGCAGACATACATGTTTAAGTATGACAGTGTTCACGGTCAGTGGAAACACCATGAGCTTAAGATCAAGGACGAGAAGACTCTTCTCTTTGGTGAGAAGCCGGTCACTGTTTTCGGCATAAGGTACTTTACATTTGTACATATCTCTACTATATTGCTGAGCCTTATGGAAGTCTTACTTGTGAAGGAACCCTGAGGAGATCCCATGGGGTGAGGCTGGAGCTGACTTTGTTGTTGAGTCTACTGGTGTCTTCACTGACAAGGACAAAGCTGCTGCTCATTTGAAGGTTTGCGTTCGGTTTTATATAGCGTATCATACAGTATATATGGTTGTAAGTCTATTTCTAAGAGTTTCGTTAGTAATGGAATATGTGTTGAGAAATATGTTAACAATGCATGAAAACAAGTTTAACTGTGTTGGGAGCTCTTTGTTTATAAGTTCTGAATCATTCATTTTTCGTTCAGGGTGGTGCCAAGAAAGTTATCATCTCTGCCCCAAGTAAAGATGCTCCCATGTTTGTTGTCGGTGTCAATGAGCATGAATACAAGTCTGATCTTAACATTGTTTCCAACGCTAGCTGCACCACCAACTGCCTTGCTCCGCTTGCCAAGGTCTCTTTCTCAGCCTGGAAAATTGTGAAGCTTGTTTTGACTTCTGAACTTTCGTGTTTGATCAAGCTCGTGTTGAAATTTGCAATCGGTTTGTGCAGGTTATCAACGACAGATTTGGAATTGTTGAGGGACTCATGACTACCGTCCACTCTATCACTGGTACACATTTATATGCTTCAGTGCATTTCATCGATTCTTGCCTCTTTCGCTAAATTTTGGACTTTGATATTAATTGATTGTTTGTTTGTTTTTTGTGGCTCAGCTACTCAGAAGACGGTTGATGGTCCATCAATGAAGGACTGGAGAGGTGGAAGAGCTGCCTCCTTCAACATTATTCCTAGCAGCACTGGTGCCGCTAAGGTTAAATTTCTTTTCATGTTCTTATGTGTTTGATTTGATTTTATAAATCATGTTAAACTAATTTGGTTCTGGTTGTTGTTAGGCTGTGGGAAAAGTGCTACCATCCCTTAATGGAAAATTGACCGGAATGTCATTCCGTGTTCCAACTGTTGATGTCTCAGTTGTTGATCTTACCGTTAGACTTGAGAAAGCTGCAACATACGACGAGATCAAAAAGGCTATCAAGTAAAAGAACAGCTTTAACTCTTGTAACAACACAGTTATTAGATTGAAATGCTCAAGTGATGATTACTTGGTGAAACTTTTACAGGGAGGAATCCGAAGGCAAATTGAAGGGAATTTTGGGATACACTGAAGATGATGTTGTCTCTACCGACTTTGTGGGTGACAACAGGTAGATCATTATCGCCTATATATTTATTCAGTTTCCTCATTTTATATATCTTGAGATATGATTTAACAAAACTGAAAATGTTTGATGTTTGGTGTTTAAGGTCAAGCATATTCGATGCCAAGGCTGGAATTGCATTGAGCGACAAGTTTGTGAAGTTGGTTTCATGGTACGACAACGAGTGGGGGTACAGTTCCCGTGTGGTTGACCTCATCTGTCACATGTCGAAGGCTTAAGGTCTGAGAGAGCGTTTGTGTGTGTTAGGGTCGTTTTTGAATAAAAAAAGGAACAAAGAAAAAAACCAACACTCTTAGCTTGTCTTACAGAGTTTTCGCTTACGATTCCTATGTGTGTCTTTTTAAACTAATATCATGCGAAGTCATGGGGAGTATGTAGTTTTTCTCTTAAATGATTTTTGAAACTTGGAAGGAGCATTATGTTTTTAAGCAATTTGAAGATACGAACAAGTAAATTTTATCCAATGAATACAACATCTGTAAAATGCTCTTCGTAAAAGAAGCTAACAAATAAAAAACTAATCTTCGACAAAAGCTTCTTTAAGACTTAGAGAAAATGTTCTTGAGGTTCTTCTTCTTCATCAAGAAGATTATTGAAGTTCTTCAGCTCTTTCAAGATCCACTGTAACTCCTCTGTTCGAGGATGCTTCTCTCCCGAAGAATAAAACTTCACTAAACTATCATCCGTCTCAATCCAGCTAACACCTGCTTCTTTTTTAAAACCGGTGTCTCTCATTGCAACTTTCAGCCTAGCAGCATCATCTAATCTCCCGACATCTCCATATATGTTGGAAAGCATCACGAAATTAGCCGGGTTTCTTGGTTCAAGCTTGATCAACTCTTCAAGAGCTAGCTCCCCAATGTCCACCTTCTTATAAACCTTTGAAGCTCCAAGTAGAGTAGCCCATATAACAGCATCTGCTTTCACTGGCATTTTGTTGATAAACTCGACAGCCTGTGTTAAAAGTCCAGCCCGGGAAAGTAAATCCACTACACAACCGCAATGCTCGACTTGAGGCATGATTGAGAAGTCACTAGACATGGAAGTGAAATAAGCCAAGCCATCTTCAACCAAACCCATGTGTCTACAAGCACATAAAACACCAACGAATGTTACCTTGTCAGGTCTGACTCCGCAACTTTTCATCTCGCGGAATAAATCTAAGGCCTCAGTCCCATGTCCATGTGCAGCTAAGCAGTTGATTATGGTATTCCAACTTATCAAATCTCTTCTCTTTATGCCTTTGAAGACTTCCATAGCTATCTCTATAGCTCCGCATTTCGCATACATATCAATCAAAGCGTTCTTAACGTTAACATCCACCTTATGATATCCAAGACTCTCTCCATACTTATGTACCCACTCCCCGAAATTAAGAGCTCCTAACTTTGCACAAGCGGATAAGACTGAAGTCAATGTCACGTCGTTAGGGACAACGTTCTTTTCATGTACCATTCGTTTGAAAGTATCCAACACTTCAGGAAGCTGACCATTTTGAGTATATCCTTTGATCAAACCATTCCAAGAGAATACATTCCTCTCCGGCATTTCTTCAAAAACACTTATACATGCTTCAATATCTCCAATATTTGCATAACCCTCTAAAAGCGTATTCCACGACATGACATCCTTACAAGGCATATGATCAAATAGACTCCTAGCCTCCATCATATTCCCCGATTCAATATAACCAGATACCATAGTGTTCCATAACACAATGTCTCTCTCAGGCGTCAAATCAAAAAAGCGTCGAGCAGAGACTAAGTCCTTGTTCAAAATATACCCATTGATCATCGAAGTCCAAGTTACTACATTTTTCTCAACCATTTCACAGAACACCTTATTCGCCGATGCTATCACTCCTGCACATGAATACATCTCTATCAACTTTGTTCCTAAATAAGAGTTTGATCTAAACCCGGTTTTTATCGAAAAGCTCTGTAACTCCTCTCCCTGTCTTAGATCATTAACCACAACGCAAGCTTTCAAAACGACAGGGAGAGTAAAGCAATTGGGCATCACATCCATGCTTCTCATTCTCTTGAACAACAACAAAACTTCATTGAAGAAATCGTTTTGAGCATACCCATTAAACATGGCGTTCCAAACAGAAACATTTGGTTGAGAGATTCTGTCGAACACCTGGCGTGCGTAGTCAATCCTCGTGATACGACAACAAGCGGCGACGATTCTCGGACCGACGTAATCATTCTGTTCGAACCCATGAATAAAAGTCTGAGCTTGAATTTGAAAAAGCTGTTTCTGGGATTTACATGTCTCTAAGAAAGAGATGAGCTTTTCTTCCAAAAGCCTCTTTGGTGATTTAGAAGCTAATACTACAGAAGAAACTCTCGCAATTTTCGATATGGTTTAAAGAAACAAATGAAACAGATTCTTAACGAGAAAAATTGAAGAAATGATACTTTTTTCTCGAGAGAATTCGATCAAGTTTCTCTGGTGAGACGCTCTGATTTAGCGCTACAGTGACAATCAAATTCAAAATGTGTATATAAAGAGACAAGTCGAAGACTTGAAGACAAAAGTCAATACCTTCTCACCGTTTTAGAGGACTACGTTTGCTGCTTTGTGAGCATTTACTTTTCAGCTTAATTATACACGGGCCTTTGATCCGCGTCAACAGCGGGATTATAAGATTTGTTTGAAAAATTTAAATATTTGTAGAGTGTTTTTTAATAGAATGATAAATTATATATAATACACGGGTAACATTTTAAAAAAACTTTTTTAGAAAAGCATATATTATTATAATATCAATGTCTCTAATACGATTATGTATATATAAAAGTTGAGTTTGACATTCAAGTTTTAAATACAAAAGTAAAGGGGAACATTCGTGTTTTCGGTTCAAGTCAGTCATGTTTCTTTTAGGTCCAGATGTTTCAGGTGGAGGTAGTAGGAGCCGGTATAGAAACTTGTCATTTTTTGGTTCGGGTTTGATTAATTAAGATTCATGCAAATTTTCAAAATTTAATTGAAAATCGATGTAATATTAAAACATTAAATGGTTCGATTTAACCCGAATTATCCAAGTAAATAAACCCAAACAATACAATAATTATTATGTTATAACTCGGTTCAAACCATCTTTTTTAACCCAAGACAATAAATGCTATTCGATTTCTCAATACCAAACATATCTAAATTATGGCAAAATATGTTTTAGGTGAATATGTGAGATCTATTTTATACTGTAAGTTTATTGCTATTAAAAACTCTCACAATCGATATTACCGAATACCGAATACTGAATACCATATATATGTAATGTGAAAAAATGAAAATCATATTAGACTTTGAAAATTCGAATGAGAATTTTGTGATTACTTTTTATTTTGTTAAAAAAAGATCTCTTAGCTTTCGAATTTGAATGTACGGTAATTGTTTCATTATTTCATTTATTTTATGATCCGAAAATATATATATTAAATTTTTTGATACGAATTGTAGTTTTAACTTAATTTTTTTTATTAACTAATTAACCCTTAAAACCTTCTATATTTTGATCCACGCCAAGCACGAGATTAAAATATTGAATAAAAATTTATGTAATTAATTTAAGTTTTTTTATTTTCTCATTATATAACATTTACAAAAATTTAATATTTACATTTTTAAAATTATGGATCTTGATATAAATTCATGTACCATTCATATTAGATCTAATTGTATATTTAACTGGATTTAAATTTTGTATGACTTGTATTAAATCTATATTTAAAAATTAATTAAAACGGTTGAGATTTCCACCATGCATATGATATTAAGTTGGAATATTTTGATTGGTTATTTTTCTTGATGTGTCCCTTAATTTACTCATTGAGCGACACATAGAATTTTTAAACTTCATTTTCTCTCTCTGTCTCCTCAATTAATATATAAGATTTCTCAAATATGCAATATCAATAGATTCGATTATATTTTTTAAATAACTTTTTCATCTATTATTTTAAAAATATCTACATATGTGAAATCTTGATTGTAAACTAAAGCGTGGAAGCCCCCTTTGGTCCAGTGGTTGACCAAAAGTTAATTAATGTTTCTATACTAGGAGGTCAGGAGGTCGATTCCCCGTTTCTATGCTTATAGGAAGTTTTCAGCGTGGTCCAGACGAGGACCGTTCGTCATGCTAACAGATGAAACGAAAAGATTTGTCCGATGAAGTAATTGTCTATGTAGTTGTTTCAATAATAATAGTATTAATCCAGACGATCAAAAAAGAACTAATTAAATAGTAAAAGTCATTTGGTTTAGTGATTGACCAAAGGTTAATTAATGTTGTTATATCAAGAGGTCAAATGATCGAATCCCAGAGATATGCTATTTAATTGCAAATTAATGGAGACATGCTTATAAGAAATCTTCAACGCGATGCAAGTAAAGATTGTTCCTTTTAGTAATGTGATGCAGCAGATGCAACAAAAATATATGTCCGGTGAAATATTATCTTTTTAGTTATTTTTCAAAATTTTTGTAATAACAATAGTGTAGTAATTCTACGAATAAAAACAGAACTATTTAAAGAAAAAAAATGGTTTAGAATTTAGATATGCCATAAATTTAAATAGACATGTCAACGTGTCGAAAACAACAAAAAGGAATCCACCCTTTTATAGTATTTGTGTGTGCAAAAACTTAAATCTACTAGCAAATAATAAATCCATGTTTGCTATAAAAATCAAGAATATTTAATTATAGCAAAATTTAAAACTATATAGTTGAGAAGGGTCTACCCATTTATCTTTTTTAAGAAGAAAAAATAAATCTAACACTTCTAATTTTCGAAACATGTCCATGTGCAAAAAACAACAAGTTATCAGAATTTCTGCCTACAAAAGAAGATATTTATGATTAATAAGTAATGAGATTTTTAATGTGAATTAAATAATATTAATTCGTCGGTGAACATTTAATTTTTTTGATAGATATTTACGAGGAGATGTTAGGCACCGACTCTACCTAAAAAAGGCAAAGAAAATAGAAACAATTATACTGAAAGAGTGAAAGTTGTGTCAAATTTTTCAAACGAATTGATTTACAAAATTGTGTTTTAGCTAAATTTAATTAGAAATAAAGAAAGTAAACAAAATACTTATATGTTTTGCTATTATAACGCAAAAAAAGGAATTTAAGAAAAAATAAATAAATAAATACAGAATCCAATTGCTTTCTTTGTTGTCTGCAGGTTCTCTCTGCCTTTGCTATTAACCTAAGAGCCATTACACTTTTCTTCAGATCTCTCTCTCTCTCTCAGTGCTCAAGCTTTAGATCTTGAGGTATCTCTCTTGATTCGTTTTAATTTCTGATGTTCTCTTCTGATCTAATCCTTTGATCTTGATCTGAACTAGTCCTTTGTTTTTATTGCTCAAGAAAAATTTCTTCTTCATTGTGTTTGGATCTGAAATAATTCTTGAGACCCTTTTGTTTTTATATCAAAAAGCATCAAAATTTTTCATTGAAACACTGTGTCTGTTCTTCACCATATGTTTTACAGATGAAACTGTTTGAGTTATGACTTTTTTTTCTCATTAATGATTTTTTTTTAATAATTGAGTTTACTTATTCTTAAAAAGATTAAAAAAAAGAGAAAATCATGTCTCCACTATGATCTTGACAGAATCATTATTATATTTTTTAAAAAATTTATGGGAGACAAGAAAATATTAAAATTAATAATATTTCTAAAAAATCTTGACAGCATCACACTTTAGCTTAAATTATTCAATTAAAATAATGAATAAATTCCCTAAATTAATTAAATATTGTTATAGTGACCAGATCTCCATAAGAAACACGTTACCGTTTTGACCACCTCTTCTCTTCTTCTTCTTCTTCTTCTTCTTCCCTTATCTTTTTAGTACTATATTAAAAATCTCAACTCTCTTTAACATCTTTTTGTTTTGCCTCCTCCTTCATCAGAAAATTTTGTATTCGATTTGATTCTTTGAGCAACGAAGAAGAAGATGAACAGCTGTGGAGTTCAACAGAACGCTTTCGAGGAGATGAGAAGAAACTCCGTCGTCTCCGACCGTAGAGACGCCGTGGTTTGTCCTAAACCACGCCGTGTCGGTGTCGTCAACCACCACCTTGCTCGATCTCTCCGATGGCAAGTCAGGTGAGATTTTTTCTCTCTCTCTGTTCTAAAGATCTGAACTTTTTCTTCTTCTGATTGTAAAGATCTGACTTTTTATTTCTTCTTCTGTGATTTGATTTTTCAGTCATCAGATTGAGTTATGTGAATCAAATTCTAGAAGTGAGATTTTTGATTTCATCCTCACAAAGGTAAAAATCATTTAATAATAAAATCACTTTTTGATTTGAATTTGGGTATCTAAAGTTTGCTTTTTTAAAACAGGATCGTGAACAAGATCCGGCGAGGACGGTGGTGACGACGTCGTCATCTCCGCCGCTATACTTCACAGGGTCACCACCGAGTAGAGTTTCTAACCCTTTAACAAAAGACTCACTCTTTCGTGACGAGCTTCACGTGGTGGCTCCTCCTCCTCCTCCTCCTCATCTGTCGACTCCACGTCCTAACAAGCCGCAACAACCACCGTCTTCACCAAGAAACGGTGGCGGTTGCGTTAGGGAGACAAACTTCAGGAACAATCCTACGGTTCGTGTCGTCGGATTCAATTGTCTTGACAGAGACAGACGCAGCAGTGTTCCGACTCTTGCCTAAAAGAGTCGCAGAAACAAGAGAAAGATAAAATTTGCAAATATAACAGAGAAGACTAAAAAAAGGAATTAGAAAATTTGGGGGGTTTTTTGATAAAATGTGTAAATATGTTGAAAAAAAGAAATTTTAAAATGGGCTGTTTATATAAATATAGAATTTTGAGTGTCCAATTTGGGAATTTTGTAAGTAAAAAAAGGGGTTTGTGAGTGTTTTTTGGTTTTTCCTTTAATGCAAATAAGAGCATTAGTGGTTTCTTCCTTTATTGTATAATCCAAAGGAAAAGTGAAATGTGAAGATATCATTTCTATTCGTTTTTGTTATTATATTCTCTTGTATAGATGTAAAATTTAAAAGAAATTGAACATTTTGGAGCTCAATAATGTAAATTTTATCATTTAATTTGCTTCGAATATAATATAGACGAAAAAAGTTATGTATAATACGTAATTTGTATATGGACAATGGTTAGAGATGAGGCAAGGTGACATGGGGACAAGTCATTATTTCATTGTCTCCGGGTCTATTTCGATTCTTTGCTTAAAAACTACTAATTTTAATTTCTTTTTTGTGTTTGCTTTTAATGTGTCAATCGAACCAAATGATTCGTCAAACTTTGTGGCCGAAAATCTCGCATATGCTTTATTTCAAAAAACTAATTCAACTATTTTAAGTATCAAATTTATAGTGCTACGCCATTCTAATTTAACAACAAACAAAACTAAACTAAAAAATCAATTACGACATGTAACTTTCACCTGTAATGGGGAAAAATCGATGTAAAATGGTGTAATTGCATCATTTACACATTTTGAAATTACGAATTATTTTAACTTCTTGACCAAAAAGAAGATGTTTCATACGTTTCCAAAAAGTATTATTTTAACATTTTTATACAAATTAATAAAATAATTAAAAAAACTTTTGTCTATCATTAATACAATAAAACCTATTTCTCTTTCCAAATAATATACGAGGTTAAAATTAAAATTTTGTTTATAAATTTACATCAAAAATATAAAACGACACTTTTTGTGAAATAAAATTAAAACTTTAAAACAATATTTTTTGTAAAATAGAGAAAGTACGTGTTAAATTTTTGTAAAACTATTTGTGTAAAATACAACATTTGTAATTTGTTTGCGAAATTAGAATTATTGATAATTAGTTTTATATTAAGACAGTAATTTGAGTGAGCAACACGCGCTTAAACGCGCGTGCTAATCGTTTCGACAAGACTCGCTGCTTATGTTTTTTCTCACTTTACTTTGCTCCGTTTCCACTTTCCAGCTCTCTTCCACTCACTTCCGTCGCCTCTGCAAAAATCTCTCTTTCGCCGGAGATATGAGCGAAGGCAAAGGCTCCACTCTCGTTTTCGTCCTCGTCGTCGCTCTCTCTTTAGTCGCCTTCGGCTTCTCCATCGCCGCCGAGCGTCGCCGGAGCATCGTAAATCACTCTCCTCTCCTCTCCTCTCTGTTTCTCTCGCCTAGGGTTCTTGTTATATAGACCAAACTTTAGTTCGATTTCTCTAACCAAATCATCTGAATCCCTTTACCAAGTGTGATGCTAGTGAAATGTTTCTCATTGAAGATTCTATTTTTGTAGATTTGTTTCGTAATTTAGCCAATATCACTTAGATTTTACTCTGCTTTGAGTTCTTGATTCTTGATTCAGAATCAAGAATGTTCATATTCAAGACTACGTTCATGTATTGTAGCTAGAGAATAAGGAATCAACTAAGTAGCTAAATCAATAGATTGAGTTAGTCTTTGACACTTGAAAGGTTCTTTCTTTGTTTCTTCTCTGTGTTTGTGACAGGGGACAACACTTCAAGACCCGATAACGAACGCGACGTACTGCGTTTATAGCTCTGATGTAGCTACTGGTTATGGAGTTGGAGCTTTCCTTTTCCTCCTCTCAAGTGAATCATTGCTTATGGGTGTGACCAAATGCATGTGCTTTGGTAGACCTTTGGCCCCAGGAAGTGACCGTGCTTGGTCTATTATCTATTTCATCTCTTCTTGGTGAGTCCCCATATGCTTTAAATCTCAATACAATTACTCACCCACCGCGTTTTGTTTCGTACTTGCGGATGATATCTTTGTCGGTATGATAATGTTAAAAGTTTGCTTAAAGACTAAAAGAATGCATCTTCAAGTATTTAATGTGAGTGAGTATTGCAGGATGACATTTCTGGTAGCGGAAGCTTGCGTAATTGCAGGAGCAACAAAGAACGCATACCACACAAAGTACTTAAGCGCGCAAACCTTTTCGTGTGAATCATTGCGTAAAGGAATTTTCATCGCGGGAGCAGTGTTTATAGTTGCAACTATGATCCTTAATGTCTACTACTACTTTCACTTTACCAAATCAGTCTCTTCTCCGCCTGCTCACAAAGCAAACCGATCTGGTTCGAATATCGGTATGGTGGGTTATGCATAATCTTTCAAAGAAAAACAGTTTAGTGTGTCATTTGTAGATGTAAGAAAGAAGAGAGATTGTTGCATTGTTACAGTACTTGGTCATGTTTTGCTGGTCATATTATATATTTGCATTTGATGAAAATTCTCATCGTATTTATTGTATTTTTTACTTTCAAATTAAACAAGCCCAAGCCCAAATAGATACATTTTAAACTAATATAATTTTGCTACTTTTGCATATTAGCTGATAGGCTTTATAAATAAGGCTATTAAAATCAGCCCATGTAGTAATTGCGACAGCATAGTAATATAAATATAGGTGAAATGAGTTTTTGGGTACAAGATTATATTGTTCGAAGAAATTATTTTATTAATTTAAAGAGTTATTAATTTATCGAAATTATTTTGTTTAAAATTTTAATTGAGTTTGGAAAAAAATATTAATTTATCGAGTTATTAATTTATAAATATTACATTATAGTTTCTCATCAATGGTTAGTTTTTTTAAAAGGAACAAATAAATACTTTTAAAAAAATATGTAGCTTTTGAGTTTTTAAATTTTAAATCCGTTTAAATTATCATCAAAATTACCGTCATTAGTTATCGTTAACTTGAACTACTCAAAAATTGACACGTAGATGTTCTTGATACAACCCTTATGCGAAAAATATATGTAATTTATTGGGTTTCAAGTCCACCATTATTATAACCTCTTTCCATTGTAATATATGTTTGGCATTAATAAAATTCTATCATTGGTCGGGAAAAAAAACTACTCAAAAAAAAATTTCTGAAATTTTAACCGTTAACTTAAAATTAGGAGGATGATTGGTGTTTCGCTGTACAAACTTTTATTTTTTTTAAAGTCTTTAAAGCATAAATTTTTCCAATTACAATTTAAAATTTTAAAAGTTTTAAAAGTTTCCTTAAATTTCTCACAACATGTTTTTTAATTTTTTTTTTTTTTACGTTGATTTTTTCTAAAGCCAATAAAATGTAGTTTTATTAATTTTAAAAGTCACAGCTTTTTATTTTAAAAGAAAAATTTTCACAACAATTTTTTATTTTAAAGTCTTCACAGCTAAAGTGTTTACAATTCTAAACAATCAATCCCTAGGATTTGTGGAATAGTGATTTGCACGATTATCACTATTACGTCCTAGCAAGTTGTGAATATGTGTGTGCAGTTTTCATTTTTTTGTATAAGTGAATTTAATTTATAATAAAAAAAAGAGCATAAGCTATTGATTGAAAACGACATTTCACAAGGCAAATGGGACAAACAAACAAACAAAAAAAGTAGGGAAATTTTTTCTCAAATGACGTGTCTTTTTATATTTTCCATATTTATTTGATTGTTCTACCAAAAAATATTTCTTTTCGTAATCTCCATTAAAATTAGCCATTCTATTTTCCTCTAAAATATAATAAATTCTTAAGACCATGTACTTCTTCGAGAGTTATTTGTATTAGACTATTATTAGTTGCGAAAGCAACATTAGCCAATTTAATTGACACACGAATACGTCGTGAATCGAACAAAATTAGCGTTTGCCTTGTTGAGTTAGGTGTTAGGTCATTACATTTTTTTATATCCTTATGAATTAATAGTTCTTATACTATATCCATTAAAAAATATGCCCACTCAAAAATTGTATTAAATTTTTTCAAAAGATATGCTTGCTTGGAAAATTTTCTATTTTTGATATGCATGTAATTTCGAGTGTGTGGAAAAAGTTTAAATTTTAAATTAATAATTTATATTGTCAAAGTGTATTTATTTTGACGAAAAAAACGTATTTACTTTTTTGGTAATATTTTCATGAGAGATTTTCGTAGTAGTTAATGGAATAAAAGTAATTATGTTCAAAAAGTAAGAAAATTTTGTAACCTTTCAGAAAAGTAAATTTTCGCAATAAATACGGAAAAAATCGTGTGATGATCTAACGAAAAAATAATTAAATTTTTAGAATTCATCCAAATAACGTTTTTGACCATCGAACATTCATGGATTTTTTTTTTTTTTTGACGTCGAACATTGATGGATTCACCGATTTAAAAAGAGATAAGGTGTCAAAATATATGCGAAGAAATGTTATAGTGCGTGCAAGACGTGTTTGTAAGAATAAAAACATAATGGAGAAAAAGGAAATAAAAAGTATTATTTTTTGGAAATTCGTTGAAAATAAGAAACGGGCCAAAACGGGACCTCTTGTGTAAATTGTTCTCTACTTTTCCAAATTGGATACAACTTCCTTTTTTCCGTGAAAGCTAACGCATTATCTTTAGAGCCTTTAAGTCAATAAAGTATTTTAATTTTCTCAAAATTAGAAGTTAAATCTAGAACTATTTATTTATTTATTTTTTCTCTATTTTTCTGTCAAATTCGTCCAGCCTAATTATACCTTTTGTTGTTTATATATTTTTTTCCCGCTAAGTACCATTTGTCAATCAACTCTCTGCAAAAATCTACCAAACCAAATTTTCCATTTAACTCTGCCGTTACAAATTGAAGATATTAAAGTGTGTTTATCATTTATCAAGAAAATATTAAAATATGTTTGAATATCTGGCACTTCATCCATTTTTTTATTTAAAATTATAGAAGATAATTTTTGTTTATAGAAGATGATGTTTTCACCTTTGTATGCAAATGGTTAAAGTTATTTGTGTTTTATAATCATATTTAGTTTTTATTGGTTAAATTCATTTTGATTGATATTTGTTTTAGATAAAAAGGAAAAGTGAACAAATTTACATACTTTATTAATGAGTGTAGGTAGCTGAAAAACTTATAAGAGTATTTTTAATGTATTACTCTATTTTTTAATTTATTTTTATTGTATTTTAAAATAAAAATAGAGTTAGGTTAGTGATATTTTAAGTAATAAAAATAAAAGGGAGTAGCATTTATCTAAAACCTTCGAAGCAATTAATCAATATGTCGTATTACGTGGATCCAACGGCGATTTAAGGGTGATGTGGACTTTCATGATTGGATTTGTTACACGTGGCACTTTCCCTGTGCACGTTGTTTACCTCACGCTGTCGGCTTGAAACTTCCACAGTTTCAATTTTACAATTTTTTTAATGTTGTTGATAAGTTTTTCTCACCGTTTGTTACTTTGATGCTGCTCCATTGATCTACGAAGTTTAAACTATTTCCTCGGTTTTTCGTTGATTGATAATAATAAATTGTAAACTGTAATTAACTGTTTTCAAAAAAATAATTAGAAAAGTATTTCTATTATTAGTTATTTTTTATTTTTTATTCGTGTGAAAATGTAAAATAATTAGCTTTTGGGAAAGTACTTAAATAGGCTAAAACGCTTGATGATAAAAGTAATTTTAAATGCTTACTTATACAAACAAGATTCTGCAAACAATATATAAAACATGTATTCTCTACTCTTGTGAATTTTTTATTCCTTAAGGCAAAGGTATAGCAATCCATGGCTGCTAACAATTTCTCTCCCTTTTCTTTTGTCATCGGTTGTGACTATTTTCTTGCAATAAATTATGGCGAAAGCACAATGTTTTTTCTATGGCGAACTTAAATAAAATAGGTTAATATATTTAAGTTGATCAAAGAGAGAGACTAGAATAAAATTACAGTATAGTTTTTTTTATCGTGCGTAGTCTAATGGTAAATAGTACTTTTCACTAGTGGCAAATACAGAGTTTGAACTTTGATTCTGTGAGATGGTAGCAGAGGTGGTACAACTACTGACCCACCTGCTTCTTTCAATTACAATATAGTTAATAGTCGGCAAATCAATATCCCGATAAATCATTAACTTTTATAGGTATTGAGTCGAATTTTTTTGATCTAAATAACTTCTTCATAGATTAATATCTCTCTAAATTAATACCTCTTGTGTTTCATAATATAAGATGTTTGTAGAGTTATAATTTTGTTTCAAAATATAAGATGTTTCATGTTTCTTTGTAGTATTAAATTCACTGATTATTTTTTGACCAATCATTAGTTTTTTTATAATTGGCTAAATTGATTTTACTAAATGCATCAAATTATTTTTTTTAATCTTCGTATTTTTGGCTAAAATATTTTATATTATGAAACAAGACAGTATATTATTTATCGTTCCAACAATATTAGTTTGTAGAGGTTTTATTTTACTAACTAATAGTGATTTAGAAGTTTCCGAAATCAGCAAAACTTTGAATACTGAGATGATGGTAAAATTATTAAGACATAAGAAGTGTAAAGCAGGTTGTGACGACGGGTTATTTCCTGAAAGCAAGTTGTGAGTTCGAGTCTTGCCGAAAGAAAGCTACTTCACGCTGTCTTTGAATACTTACACATATATGGATCTTTGATTTCGACTCATTTGAATATCGAGAGAGAACGTCTGTCCGTAAGCTAGTCTTCCACCCAAAGATTAAGTCTGGTTCTTTAATACACCTAAGTTCAACCCTTTATCTTATAAAAAAAGAATAAGTGCAAAGCGGAAAAATAAGCCGGTAAGGTAAAATATTACATATTTTGAAGGATATTAGACGATTGTTTGTTTGTTTAGTGTGGTTCATCTACTCGGAAGACTGTTGAGTGTTGATGGTTCATTAATTTTGAGTTAAGCAACTGAAATATATAAGTGTTATAAGAAGGTGTATAAAAATATAATACATCAATTATATGGTTTTAAAATCTTGAATCGTGTCATGTGTTACAAGTAGCAAAAATATCGAAACGTATCATGTCTTGGCGCTCTGTCCACCATCTCGCATAACCACATAACTTTTTTGGTGACATTGATTTTATATCACAACCCATAACTGATGTAACCTAAAAACAATGGCAAAAAGACATTAAAGATCACACCATGCGAACATCTCTAAGATCATCTTCAAACTCACTTTATTTTTTATTATATAATGGAATAAAATGTAATATAGAGTAAAAATGCTCTAATCTCGCTCTATTTTTTATTCCATAATGGAGTAAAATGTGAGTTTAATCCATAAATGGAGTAATATATTTTTTGTTTGTTCATTTCTCTATTTTTCACTTTAAAATAAAATAAAATAGAGTAGGATTGGAATAAAATTCAGCTCTATAATGAAGTTATTCTATTTTGAAAGAAAAATAGAGTTTTACGAGATATTTCATTTTCAAATTTGTACAGTTTTATACTTTTAAGTTATAGAATAATTTTTGGATATTTCTAATGAATATTATCTTTCTACATATATGGTCCACACAACTCAAATGTACAACTGATGTTATTAAATTCTTTTTTGTGGTTATTCACACAAACATAATTCATTTTGTGATTTCTTTTAGTGTTGTTCAATCAAATGTATTTTGGGCTTCATGGATCGATCATACTCAACTATCAGTGGCATGAAATTAACAGGGACTTGTGTATGGTTCGTCTACTTAACAGATAAACCTGGTTTGCATACACCTAATTTTATTTTCTAGTGAAAAAACGCATACCGACAAAAAAATAAACAATACTCTTTCTGTACCACTTTAGTTGATTTTTTAAGGGAAAAAATTTGTATCAAATTAGATGATATTTTAAATTTTCAATGCAAAATTAATTATGTTTTTTACTTTTTACATTATTTGTATTATGCAGATTGTTTTATTATTGCTTGAAATATGTTTAAGTAGATAATAAATGATGTTTTATTTTTAAAAAAACATAAAAATTAAATGTTTTCTTAATATGTGTTTAATATCCTTAAAACATCAATTATTTTGATACAGAGGAAATAATAAGCTTGTTTTCTCAAAGGAAAAAAAAAAGAAAATCATACTAAATATTCAAAAATATTTAATTGTTTAATTTTCGTATCTCCAAAAATGATTATACCTTTTTATCCTCTTTTTTTGTAAAAAAACCCCTGGTATAATATATATTTTTTCCACTCCTTATAATTTAAATAATCAAAGGCTCTTGGCTATTGTCTTAATTAGCCAAAAAAAAACTCTTTAAACCTAAATTAGGTTTAGGTCATACTTGTACGTGAGATAGTAATACCCTTTGTATTGGGTTAATTAGCTATTCTTTAACTTTTTTTGATGAATAAAAAGATATTTTTTATAATTTCCTCCGACAAAATTTAGTCCTAAAATAACATAGTACTATGCCGTTACACTTTTGATAAAATATTTTTTTAGACTAAACCCGTACAGAAACCTAAGTGACCTAACATATTAATAAACAAAAACAAATAATGTTTGAATAAATAATAAAAAAATACAGTAAAACAATCCGGGTAACTTCAACCATTTTTATTCGCATTTACATTACTCAAAAAAACCAGATCGATCATAATTGATTTACCTATATACCGTACTAAATTTGGTGTGCACATGGAGAATTCATCAACAACCAATTTTTACCTTTAACTAGTAAGTTACCGTTTTAATCACGGGATGGTGAACTAGTGGCGCTTGAAAAAAAATTAAATTCTAATACGGTGAAATTCTGGTTCAACACCCGTGGTCACTCGGATTGCTTTAAATGACGAGAATACATGGAGTGTCGTGGATCTCGTGAGACTAGTCGGTTGACTTCGGTCGCCGCATCCCAACAGTTATCAAAAAAAATTACCGTTCAATTTTCACATCTAAATGCGAATTATTATGATCATGCAAGCAAAGTTTTAAACGCTTAGTAGAAAAATTGTAATTGAATGGTCACCATTAAATAATACATGCCGAGAGAACAAACTATCCATAATTTAATGAAATACTCATTCAGAAAATTTGTCAATATCAGAAAAATAGTTTTTTTCGTCGAAACCATTTTTATTAAACTGGTAATGAATTTTCTGTTAGAGAAAATCGATTAGAGACCAAAATGCTTACATAGGTGGATAAAAATTGTTTAGTCTTGTTTTTTAACAAGATTATCGACTATAAATTACAAAGTCGAAAGATATTAAAAAAATGTTAAAAACAAGAACGAACTTTTTTAGCCTTGCAAAATCATTCAACTAGAAAGCAAACAAAGGTTACCGTGAGTGATTTCAGGAAAATCGATTATTAAAAAAAAAATACAAAGAGCATCTTTATTGGTAGTGTTTTCAGAAGTGTTCTTAGAGCATCATTAATGGTAGTGTTTTCACAAGGGTTCTCAACTAAAAAAGTAACAATAAAATAATAATTATTATTTGTTTACTAAGATTAGTTTTTAAAAATTTTGGAACATCAACCCAAGTGTTTTTAGATAGGAATATTTGGATTCATGTTCCAAGATTTTTAAGAACTTCTCTTAATAAACAAATAATAATTATTATTTTATTGTTATTATTTTTGTTAAGAACACTTTTAAATACATATAAATGTGGATGCTCTTAACTCAAAAAATAATAATAAAATAAGATGTTTATTTGTTTATTATGAAGAGTTTTTAAAAAATTTGGAACTCTCATCCAAGTGTTTTCATTTGAGAATATTTGGATGAGAATTCCAAAATTTTTGAAAACACTTCCTAATAAACAAATAATATTTTTTTATTTTATTATTATTTTTTAATTTGAGAACATTTACGATAACATTACTAATGTGGATGCTCTAATGAAATTATAATTTACGAGTGTTTGTTGAGGACCACGTAATATTACTTTATGAGGTTGTGTACTTGATTGCTTTGTACTCACGTGATGCGTTGTTAAGGGGCCTTCTGTCTTTAAATATTTCAACGGCTTTTAGTTTTAATCAAATTAAAATAAAACCATAGTATATGCTATGGCATGTTGATATAAAAAGCATACTATAGATTTTGAATCAGTCCCAAGTTTGGTATTTCATATCCAACATTTACATCACCACTCATAAAACGCAGTTATGCTCAACCTCCACGTTCATTAGGTTATTTTCAAGATATGTATATAAAAATTTATATTCTCTATTTTATAAAAAAATGTCATTTTAACATATAGCTATTAAAAGTAGAGGCGGACAAATGAATATTCGGTTTGAATTTAGTGCGGGTAATACGGATTTTTGATCTTTCGGTTTTTGAATTTAGGATTCATTCATTGTGAGTCACTTATGTTTGAAGTTTTGACATGTTTGTTTCTCTAATTGGTTTGTTAGATCTATGATTGTTGGTTTGGTTGGTGTTTTAGAATTGTTGGGATTATGTCTATGTGTTTATTGTTCGACGTCTTGTTGCTGTGTGCTCTCTGGTTCTATATTTATGGGTTATCAGTTACTGGTCTTGGCTCTAGTCTGAGGCCCTATGTTCATGGTTGGTGTGATGTTTGGTGACCCGAGGTTTGATGTTGCATCGGGATTTGAAGGTTGTTTAGGCTTGATTAAAAACGATATGTTCCTTTTCTTTGTCGAAGGATTTGAAGATTTTCCTGCATCATGTTTATGGAAGTCAATTGCCAAAATTGAAATCTCATCATTTTTCAAAATTTGTCTCTCTGGTTACTCGTGGCTTCTTGTTTTTGGAACAATATAATGAGGACCGAACAATTCGTGGCGTTTCATCGTGGGAACAACATAAAGAGTTGTTGTATACATTTGGATGCTTTTGACACATTAATGTTGCTTCACAGTTAAATGTTATGTGGTGGAGTAATACTAAGATGAACTACTTTTTGGGAAGTGGTTTATAGAATCGTACGAGCGAAAACAAAAAAAAATCGCGTGATGATTTGCATGGACAGTAAATCAATTCAACGTTCTAAATTATTGGACAAAATGAATTCGAAGACTCGAAAAAAGACGTCTGAACATGCATAAAAACAAACAAATATTTATTGGAAATATTTATTTTTAACAAAAGTCCTTAGACCATCTCCAACAATAGAGATGGTAAAGAGATCTAAATTTAGATACAACTCTAAATTTTTTGGATATGGTTCCAAAAGTCTCTAAATTTAGATACAACTCTAACTTTTTGAATATTTTTGATTATATTAATAAGATAGATATTCATTTAAATACTCACTTGGATCTTCATTGAAGATGCTCTTAGCTTTATTGGAATTTATTTCTTGATACGTGTATGATTTGCACGACGGGCCAAAATAACAATGTCGTATGCCTACGTACACGCATACGTGACATGTATATAACTTTTTTTCCCCATCACTTGATTGATATATTAAATAAAGATAACCAAAACCATCCAAATATCCCAAGAGGTACATTTTGTCTTCTGTTCCTATTTTTGTGTTATTTCTCAAAATTAAAATTCAATTTATGGAACCCCACTTTTGGATGTATGTGTTGTATAACCTGTACGTTTCCTTTTTAAAAAAAATCTATGCACGTAAATCAGGTCTGGCTTTGAGCATAAACGACATAAGCCACCGATTAATCACCAACATTTTGTAAAATATTTTAGGACGACCAAATTTTTTTTATATGATAATAGCTATATATATAGGGCTACCAAATATTTTATAATAACCAAATATTATTTAAAAATATTTCATATATCTGTAAATGTATATAAAATTTATATTTTTTGATATTTTAATAATATATTTATAAAATAACTACTAGTATATATTTTTTTATTAAGGCCACCACTTTAGTAAAACCGGCCTGATGTAAATGTGTATTGATTTATAGCTTCCATGAGTTTTTAAATTATTTTAATGAAATTAGATGGGAACATTGCTATTATTAATAATTGAATCAATGACTCAACATGCTCGTTAAGTCACTCTAATTGCAAGTTACGAATTCTAGAGCGATTGAAGCTAAGACTTTTAGAATTTTAGAATGATTGACATGATTTTTTTTGTTTGTATAAATAAATTTGACGTTTTAAGAATAAAAACGATAGGATGGAAATATTCTATCTATTCAATTAGAATTTTATATTTTATTCTTCACTTACACATATAAACATACTTAAAGTGAAAACTAAGAAATCCATATTAGAACTAACTTTTTCCTTACAAAATTAACCTTTTTCCTATAAAAAATATGGTGATTTAATTAGCTTTTTGAGCGTTTCAGATTAAATTATAATTAGTTCATAAATCAAAACAATTACCTTTTGTCTAAAATCCATACCTTATTTCCAAACTAAAAATTTCCAACTCACCTACTACACAACGAAATGAATACTAAAAAGATGTTTCAGTAACATAGCAAAACCATTAGGTTAGAGTTTTCTTAACCATATCGCATATATATATTTTCCCCTTTTTTAAAAGAAAATAGGGTTCACCGACAAAATATTGGTTTAATAGTAAACACTCTTTAAATTACGGGGTAGATCCGTAAAAACGAATATTTTATTTGGTTTGATTCTGTTTAAAAAATTAAAGAACCAAAGAGCCTTCAGATCATATAAGAAAATAGGTAGAATTCTTGGGCAACCAAGTTTTCTAACGTATCTATGTTGGAGGTGAATTTGACACTCATACAATGCGTACCGCATTTCCACGATAAGTCCAAAAATATAAAAAAAAACCACAAAGCCTATTTCAGATTAACAAGGAGTAAAGAGTTCATCAAGACAGGTGACGTCATCCTTGTAGAGTCAAAACTTCTGACACAGGTCGGCGCGTGACAGTCTGCATCGACGACTTTGTGGCAGACTGCACTTTTTCAGATGCCAATGTACGACGAAATTGACCAAGGCAGAGGAAAGAAAGACAGAATAATCAGCTTTGTCAGACTGTCTTTATGCAAAAATAGACCAAGTTACGAGGAGGCTTGACCTAGCACCAGAGTGGAAAGCAGCAGAATGAGCAACCTCGTCATTAATGCACCATGCATCTACAAATTGGATATTTCAGGAACATCAAGTTGTGAGACAAACTGAGCCCGACAGCGGTAGCACATACCGAGGTGTCATACACTAAGAAAAGTGGAAATTGGAATGAAAACTCCTTTACGTAAAGAAGACTTTGGCAAATGAATTGCCAAGTCATTTTTAAGGCAATTCCAACTGAATACACAAAAAAACTCTATAAGAAATCTAAAGAGAACTTAGATTATTCTATCACTTTGAATTTCTATCTTCTCAAACATTCGAAATTGTATGGTATTTACATTGATCAAACAAACTTCAATATAACGAGATCCCGATTTTCATTGTGCCACATCTCTCATTTTCCTTTTTCCTCTTCTACTCCAATCTATAAGCTCTTTGTCTTTTAGTCCGAGTCTGTTTCCACCTTTAAAAATCTAAACACAAACATATAAAATTTTATGGATAAGCCAATCTCTTATATTTGCAAGTAAATAATCAAATCATGGTATCACATTAGTATAGATATATAAAAGTAATTTCACATAGCTCGACATGGAGTCATGGACCAATTGTTGAGTATGAAAACAATCGACCAAAAAGTTTGCATAAGACTGTATATATATTGTTCTGTCAGATCAAACCAAACCATGCTAGATGAAGTTGAATTAGTTTAGAAAGGACCACCCAAAAGTCTATGCACAATAGACAAATACTACAAACTAACATTTTATATTAAGATTATTTTTCAATTAGAGTAAACAGTTTTTTTTTCGTATTTACTGTATTTTTCAATTAGATTATATTACTAATCACCTAAGCTCCTAGCTCATACACCACCGTCTAAGCGCTAGACGTTCATAGACCGTAGTGATTACTATTTAGCGTTGTAATTAGACATCAATATTAATAAACGGATTTAGACGAATCTAGACGAGTTTAAGCGGACCTAGACAGATCTAGACGGATTTAGATGGATCTAAAAAATACAAGTTAACTAAAACTTACTTTTTACATAATAACCTAATTATAAGTTTTACCTTCATCAATATACGATTAACGATTAAACAAATTCATATGCATAAAACTCATATTTTGACTAGTTTTCATTAAAAGTGTAATATTTTTGATTTTATCAATTGATGCTTATGTTTTAAAATATATTATGAACCATATATAATATGATATATATCAAAAATATATTTATTTATCGGCAAGCATTTAAACCGTTTAAAATTTATTTAGACTCCGATTAATTTTTTTAAGACGCTAGATATTGGATCGTCGTCGACTTAGTCCCTAACGCTTTTTTGAACACTAATTTTTCCTAAAAGAAAGTAATATATATCAACATTTAGTGGTAGAAACTAGGGGTGGGCACGAATCGGCTACCCTTGATTTTTGGTGTACCCGCTACCCGATCTGACCCTTACGGGTAATAGATTTTTAGTACCCGTACCCGACCCGCAAAAAACGGGTACTCGGAAAAACGGATACCCTCTAAAAATATGAATACCCGACTTGTTACCCGACCCGACTTGTTACCCAGAAAAAATGTATCTGAAAGAACGAAAAACCCTTTAAAATTCAAATATTATATTTTGTTTCATATTTTAACATTTAAATACTTATATAATCATATTTTTTCTTAAATATTCAACCAAGTACAAAATTATCCTAACAAAAAAATTAGAAAATTTCTAAATTACAAAATTTTATTTAAATATTATATATATTAAAAATATGATTCAAGTCTTATATATAATAAATATTAATGTTTCTTCTAAAATAATATTTTATATATGATTATACATAATTATTATGGTAGACAATTATATAATATATAAATAATTAAATAACGGATATTAACGGCTCGGGTACGAAAACGGGTAGTTAAAAAATAAATGATACCCGATACCCAACCCTTACCCGCGAGTAATAGAAATATGATACCCTTTACCCAACCCGAAAGCTGCGGATACTCTTTTTTTCGAATCGGGTACGAGACGGGTCGTGGATCGAAGTCAGGTAACGGGTATTAATGCCCAGCCCTAATAGAAACGTAACACAGGAGAGTTGATTATATTATGTACTCATAACTCCTCCAATTCAAAAAATATAATATAATATATAAAACATTGTTAAAAGCATCTTTATTCTATGAATATCTTAATAAAATATTAATGAAAAAATGAGAGAAGATGTAGACACTAAGAGCATCCACAATAGTGGATTCACGAAGAATTTTAACTATTGTATTTTAAATTATTATTCTTTTCCTTTCAGATTTAAAAAAAAACAAAAAATCATTTTTTCATCCAATCGCGGACCGCCACGTGTAAGTGGAGTCCGCGAATAGTAAAGAAACCAAGCAAAACAAATCCTTACCTAAGGATTTTTTTGCACAAATTCTTAAAAAATGTGAGGTCCGCGAAATTGTTTATTATTATTTTACTAAGGATTTTTGGCTAAGGATCATTGTTGTGGATGCTCTAAATACATCCACATTCGTGGTGTTCTTAAAAATATTCTTAATAAAAAGATAATAATAAAATAACAAATAATATTTATTTATATTAAAAAATATTGAAATTTCAACTCAAAATGTTCTTATTTAAGAATACTTTGGGTTGTAATTTCAATATTTTTGGAAACACTTCTTAATAAACAAATATTATTTGTTATTTTATTATAACTTTTTTTTGTTTAGAACACTTGTGAAAAGATCATCAATGCCGATGCTTTAAGAACATCTCTATCGAGAGGCTTTTACCTTGAATTTCTCACTAAAATAATATTAGAAAATTAAAAAGAGAAAGAATTTCTTAATAAGAGACTAAAATCTCTTTTTTGATGTGTAGTTTTTTAATGGTCTTCAATAATAATAATTATTAAAATTATATTATATTAATATAATAATGTTGAAATACTCTTGAGAGATTCCCATTGCTAATGTTGGTCTAATATTTCGTTCCCAACATCTATTGATTTACTTTTGGATAGGGCTAGGCAAAAAAATCGAATTCGAAAATCCGAACCGAATCCGACTCGAAAAACTCGAAATCGAACCCAAAAAAATATGTGAAAAAACCCGAACGGGTTTTCCGCTCAAGTATTTCGGATTTCAGGTTTTATCCGAACCGAACCTGAAACCCGAACTAGTATATAGATGTCCCGAAATTTTCACACATATACACATACATTCATATCAATATACCTTGATATCCATCACATGCCTTCTTAAATCTGAAAATCATAAACTCAAACACCCAAAATATCAAGAAAACCCAAACCGAACTCAAATGCGAAATCCGTAAAACCCGAAAAACACAAAAATCCCTAAAAAAACCCGAAAC